>WBNH01010416.1:0-28266 GCA_013401255.1 Urocolius indicus | reverse complement strand
TGTTTTGTGTTTTCCTACAGGAATGGGCAACAACATGGCTGTGAAGAGCACAAAAGGGTGAGGCAATGTTCTAGGTAGCACTGGGCTAGAAAATGTCCTTGACCTCCTAAAACAAGTTTAGCAACCATAACAATATAATCAAATAATGAAGTTGCATCTTAATGAGACTGGATTTTACCAATGTTTAAAAAGTAAACTGAAATTTATACTTCTTGGAATCAGTAACCCCAACAAGGATGTTTAAAAGTATAGGATATCTGCATGCCTTTTTGAGGTCAAGACCTTGATATTACAAAACAACAACGGACTAAAAAAAATTGTTACCTTTAACAGAAAATGTTTTCAAATAACAATACCAGGGCTGCTAAAGGAATAGTGCTTGTTTAGTGTCAATTTCTATCAGTTCTTGCATTTTACAGCTACTTTTAAAGTTAAAAGGCTTGTCTTTTTTAAGACTTAAGATGCCTGTCCATTCTTTTCTTTAAAATATTTTAATCTCAATATTTTCAAGTAAACCTCATTTCAAATTTATGGGCACTTGAAGGTCAAGAGGCATCATTTCATTAAGTAAGAACTACTAAGACGTGCAATTCTGTATATATTGCTTCTGTAATTCAACAACAAGATCTTCACAGGTTGAGAGAAAGACAACAGGAAAGGGAAAAAATGCAAGAAAACTATTCCCAAAAATATGTAGATAGCTAAAATAACTAAATATATATACAGATGAATCAGCCTGGAACAGTCATGCTAACCGGTCTACCAAGATCTGCCGGAAGGATTCTGCAGGCTGCCAGCATGCTTGGTATTTCAGATTATAATTGGCTCACTGAAGCACTACATATTTAAGTGCTTTTGTAAATAAAGAGTAGGTATGTCTGGGAGGTGAGAAGAGATAAAAACCAGGTACAAGGCAGGGAGGAAGAGAAATATCGGTGGTCACTACAGCTGGCAAGCAATTTTTCAGGCACCATACACACACCTACTAGCACTCTGCACCAAGAAAGGCAAGGATGCTTTTGTAAATGCCTGTAGCCATTTAAGTCAACAAAACACTGAAGTGGGGCCTCAGGCTGAAGAGAATGGCAGGCACTGAGACATATACTGCTTCACCCTTTGCAGAAGCACTTCATGCCATTTATCAGCTGCACGCTCACGCTGGACGATAGCGCTTTGTGGGACTAACGCACAGCACAATCTGCTACTGGTAAATTATTTCTTTTGGACTTCTCAAGACATATCCTGAAACTAGCATCAGAGCTAAGCCCTGAAAAAATTAAACCATCCAAAAGAGATCAAAGATTTAGCTTATACTAAAACAAAAAAAAGTTGAAAAAATAATTTACTTACATTCTTTGTCTCTTCGAAATCATTCTTTGAAATAATTTCTTATCAGTGAGTTCAAAATCCCTAATATCCAGAACCAAAAATTATGTACTAATTTATTCCTGGCAATATACTAATAACTAATTTAGGCATCTCAACCAACATGAAGACATTTCCTTCTGCAGTTTAAAGTGTTTTACTAGACAGATCGCTGGTCAGATAGTCAGTCTTTTATCCATGATTCAGTGCTGCCTTTTACTGTTCTAACAACTGAAAACATCAAAATACTTGCAAAGTTAGCCAAGAAATTCAGCTTACTTAATCATACTTATTCTTCACAACCACAAATTTTCTGTAATGCTCCAGTCATTTTTGTAATACACTTAAGTAGTGAGTGTTACCTTTTTTTTTTTTTTTTTGAGGACAAAAACAAGTTTTAAATGTGATCTAATTCTAGAAGCAACACTACAATGACAAGCCACACACACAAAAAAAAATCTCATAGTACGAGCTGGAGTCAAAATTACAAATGCTAAAATATCATTAGTTTCAACTTGCTTTACAAGAAGCACAGAAATGCAGCAACAGCAGTCAGCACTAGAACAGATTAAAGACTTCGGCCCACATTTAAACTGAGACAGTGGAAGTTCATAGGCTGAATGAATCACTTCGGGTATAGGAAGGCAAAGGAGGACAAATCTGGAGGAAATTTTTTTAGATTTGGCTTTGGTAACAAAAAGAGGAGTGAAACAGACTTCACCACACGAGCATTTGCAAGAGCAATCAGCACACTCCCATTTCCCATTCCTACAGCCAGGGGCTGTAGAACACTCCTTGTATTCAAGCACACACCACCACCCCGAACTGATTGAGCATCAAGTGAAACAGATACAAAAGTAACCGATTTTGTTCTCACCTCCTGTTTACAACCTTGGACATGAATAAGGTGCATGCCTTTTTTGTTCCAATGTTTTTGCAATCCTGTCCTGCGTGACTGCCCTGAAGAGAAACATATTCCTGGCTTAGAGCAGAAAAAATGCAGTCTCTCAACACTGTGATCTTTAATGTAACTTCTTTGCCACTGGGTTATTCTCAAAATATTCCAGACTAGTTAGCATAAAGCAAACTCTTTTTGAAGAGAAGACCATCTTCTATATGAATCCATCTACAGGCCCATACAGAACAGGTCACTATGATAAAGTGAAACCTTGTTTTCACACGTCAGAGTATTTTAATTTTTAGTGTACTGTCTGCAAAGCTTGGATCCTTAGTACTCTGAAGAGCTGTTTCAAGTACCTGAGCTTTTCTCAGTACTTAAAATCAAAATATAACAACCATTTGTCTATGCCTGGTAGCCTTGTGAAGATAGATATGAGAGAAGGTTGCTGACCAATACCTATTTTCTCAGAAAACTGTGTACAGATATCAATTTTATTTGACCCCTGGCATTCGTACAGCCTTACTTCTTTTAGCATTAAATTAAGATGAACCAAAGGTCCCTGGAGATGCACATGATCTTCCTTGGGGAATTTTACACAGACCATTCTAGTATTAGTAAATAAAGTTTCAGTGACTGTTGAAATGCCAATAAAGGCTGAGTTATATTTGCAACTTGTTGTTCTAACAGTGCTAAGTTAACTTATGAGTGATGCAATAAAACTGACATGAGCCAAGACTCGCAACAGAAAAAGGAAAGCTTTGTCCTGAGTAGGACAAAGATATCAATTTAAATTATAAATGCTCGCTAGTAAAGACACAGAGGATGTTTCACCATATGTATACCTGACATCAAAAAATGAAGTTTTCCACCTAGAATGTAACAAGTTATTCTATTTTTGTCTAATTCAATAATTCTGTAGGAAATCATGAAAACACTCTCGGTTTTTTTACAGTGTCACTTTCAGTGAGTAGTGGTGTAAGCTTTAAAGACCACTTGGAGACAATCAAACTTTGCAAAACTCACTCTTCATGCCACATCAAAATTTACAGCAGCACCTTCCTAGAAGAGTTAAGCCCTGTTAAGAAACACATTTTCATTATATTTAAACTAAATTACAGGTTTAAGAGATTCGAATGGGAATGGGTAAATCTGATGCTGGGAAATGCCTACAATATTTAAGCAATTAAAAACAAAAAAATCAAACTACTATGAAAACCGGCTACAGACTTTTGAAGAACCAGACTCATCAGTTTGTATTTACATTGTACTTCTCTACAAAAGCTACAGACTTCCATAATGCAGTTGTTTCATCACTGAACATTTACTCCTACTAGTCTTCTTGGGTTAAAAAAAACAACCCATGACAGCTTATCAATGAGTGTATTTGGATTAGCTGATAAACATGCCTATAAGCAAACAGGAGAGTACAGAAGCTTCTCTTCTTTGCTTCACATGAATTAGGCAGCTAGGAAGTTTGCTAAAAAAACTTTACACAATCAAGAATACATACTAGTCACCAAGACCCATTTACATCACATTTCCCAACCAAACACACCTCAGTATTGTGACCACGGCTTATTTTCTTCTACCTTTCTTATGATTTATCTGACACGTTTAAAACAATAAAGTTGAAAACACTGTCCTTCAACATTATTCGCTGTTTTCTTACAAGAAAAAAAATACTTGGTCAAGGACTTCTACAGCACTTCTGCCAATTAATCTTTCACAGAGAATCTCAGAGATCTGACCCACAGCATCACATTTGACATACAAATATGTAGAGAAAATGTCTTCAAACTACGTTTTAGCTTCTATTTTATTGGTCAAACCAAATCTTTAGGAGTTCTCCATTAACTAAACAACTGATTTCATCAACTCACTGCTCATTACTCTTTATCTGAACAATATTTTCAGATTATGCAGCTAGAAACTTAATCCAGCAAGGGGACTGCTATCTAAAAGCCAACAAACTGTAAATATCAACCATTTCTGAATCAAGTAACGAATGCCCTAAACCACACTATAAATAGCCACAGCCATCTGTCTGATTTGCCCCTTCTCTTTAACTTGTCTATCTCCAAGGACACGATCTTAACATGTAGCATGCCTGGTTTCAGCATCTGCCTCTTGCCTCAGAAAAGCAGCAGCAAGGGGGAAGATCACCATCCTTGACCCTCCTTAGGTAGCCGACATTACTAAGTCTGACTTCCATAACCGACCTCAAGTGCTTATCTATTATTTCCATCACATTCCTTCTATCACAGTTGTTTGCTATCATTTAACCACTTTTTTTTCCTTCATTTCATGAACTCTTTCCCTGCCATTTTGGTGGTTTGTGGTTTTTTGGTTTTGTGTTTTTTTTCTTTTTGTGCTGACAAGGAACACTTTTACAAAAGTTGTGGAAAGACAAGTGTATCATATACACCCATTCTCTGTAACTTCCCTGAAAACGTTTTCAAAGAAGAAACAACTGTAATGTAACTCTATCAGGTCCCACTACTTCAAAGAAGCCTACTACTCTAAAGAAAAGGTTATTGGTTACAAGAAATTAAAACTTCAGTGGTAAAGAGGTCAAGAGCAGAATTAGACAAGAATTCCTTAGCAGAATATGGGGTGCCTATACAGGCAGCTACATCTAGCATGGCAGTTTGTTGCAGTTCAGAACATTTGTGAAATGCGAAGAAATGTCAAAGTCTGCAAATCAGCATTTTTTCCAGAAAAATGTTTGTCAGAAGCAAAACTTTCCACAGCAACATATACATTGCTTGCAAAGACAAGATTTCTAGTCAAAACAAAAGCCATACACACACACGTACACACAGAGAGAGAGAGAGAAAATGCCTTTCAAGCTTGTCCAGTCCCAAAGTAGCAGAGCTCAAAAGGTTTGCAGCTTATTGGGCCAAGAACATGCACGGCAGGGCTCGGCTCTGCAGGGGTCTCAGGCGCAGGGGGTAGTCCCCACCACTCTCTCCCAGGGGCAGCAGATGGCTGATTAGAATGGAAATAACATCTGCAACAGAGAATCACTCCCAGCCAGTCAGAAGGCCTATGGCTAAGGAAAGACACCAGGATGGGAGGCAGTTCTAACCCTGCTTGCCTCAAGCCAAGATACAAATTTTGGTGCCCTGCGTATGCATTTGATCAAACTCTTGGCTATTTTGGGATGGGCTTGTCCAATACATAATGACAACTCTGAAATGCTTCAGAAACATATTTGAGACAAATGCAGAATGGAAAAAAATCTGAAATTTAGAACTTCTGCAGAATAGGAAACCCTTTCTTTCCAACTATCCCAAGCAGCTGCTAGAAGAACCCTAACAAAAGGAAAACTTCTCATTTCTGAAAATATATGAAAATTATTAATATAAAATTATATAAAGAATAGTTTGTGGATATTAAAACAAGGATTAACAGGGTTAGTATTTATTCTAGTGAATTATTTCACAGGGCATCATGAAAGTTTATTCTTAGGATAATTTTTCAATCTGCAGATGTCCAAGTACTGTAAACAGAAAGTAAGCATAAAAAGTGAAACATATAATTAGCAGATAAGCATCTATGGGAACTCTGCAAGAATCTGCTTTTATTCTTATTTCAAACATACAGCTTATTAATGAAACTTGCAGAGATAAAAATACTGAAGTTCTCTTTCATTCTTAACGAGGAAGATCGTACAATAGAGGCAACAATAATCTCAAAAAGTTCTAGACAAATAATTAGAAAATCAGAGTAACTATGAATATTTTCCAGGGAAAGCAAAATATAGGCACTTGATAGAAAGAAAAACCTTGGAAAGGCAGACTAGACCTAGGAACCAAGAACAGTAAGCTGTCCAGCCTGCCAACTCACATATATTATAAACTTGGGAGTGCGTCACCTCAACAAGCATCACACAGTGCAATAGAAAGGTACTCTGCCTGAATATCACATTTAGTTCCACTCAATTAATTACAAGGAAAAGAAAATGAGAAAATAAAAACAAGCCGAGAGGGTAACAAAAGTAAGACAGTAAATAACAGTGGGACTGACTTACAAGGTGTTTTTTGGAGAGATTGTATAGCTTAACTAACCAGCAACTACAGAGCAGAACCCAAGTACAATAATACCACAACATGAAGTATCTGAAGCATTTAAATATCATGGAAACTGGAGAAGAAAACCCATCTACCTCTATGAAGTGCAGAAAAAAAAATGTATGGGATACTAGGAAGAATATACAAAACAGATCCTCTGCTACATAGCCTCCCAAGAGAGCAGATTATCTAACACTGAAATTTATGTTTGATATTAGACCAGTACAGTACAATCAAGGCCCTGCATCTCTATCTCAAGAGAGAGAAGCTGTCCAACCTCAAATTTCCATTATTCTGATAAACATTTTCAAATGGCTAACAAAAGGCTTCAGAAGGAGCATGGAACTGGTTTTTAATTAATGCTTCTCATCCTTCAGCTGTATATGTCCAGTTTCTAAAAGTCATCTTGTAGTTGCTGAACCCCCAACACAAACCTCTCACATGGATCAAAGAACGTTCTAACTGCAAAGGGTCAGAGCAGATATAACGCGTGATGTGTATACAGACAGCCAAGAATTTTGCACCTTTCTGAACATGAGTCCATAGCAGATAAATGCTGTTACAGCTCGTGGCAATGCCTGCTACAGCTAATTATAACTTTATTGAGATGTTCTGGAATGAGCCAAAGACATTCACGCAAACAACCTGTAATCGGGTTATATTCCCAGTTCTGCCACTTACAATACATGTCTTTGGCAAATAGTTTAAATGCTCTACTTCCTTCCTCCTGTCTCACCCAAACATTTACCAAGCTTCTGGGGATACCTGGGGGAGAAAAGGTAAGGAAGAATGGCATACTGGCATCTGTTGAAGGGCACTATATATATATGCAAACGTTATTACTGTTAATGCACTAGCAAAATTTCCTACGCTCTTTAAAACATTTTTTTTTCTCCAAAGCAACTTTTGAGACCTGTATCAGCTATAAGAAAAAGTCAAGGTATTTACAAAACTCCACTGGATATAGGACATGCAATGTTCTTGTACATAGCTGAGTTTGTTACTTTCTTCATAGCATTTACTGAAGGTAGAGAACAGAAACATGATTCAATTACAAATGAATTCTTCACTTAATCATTTAAGTTATCATAAAAATAACTCTCTTGTCCACATCCTTTAAACTCCTACAAGAGGAATCCTCAACAAAGCATGTCACATATTCGACTCAGAGCAGCTGTTTGATGTTACCTTAGAAATTACAATTTAATAGATTGCTTCTCTACTAACTGAAACACAGACAAAAAAAAAAAAAAACAAACCACCAACTAAAAACCAGACAAGTGGTTCACATTGTTAAACGGCCTCAAGAGTCTCTTGACAAAGACAGTACTTTCAAGGAAAGACATGGAAAACAGAGATGGGCAGAAAGAGACAAAGAACGGAGATGCCAATCGAAAATCAAACAGTAGGCTGCTGGTAACGTGGACAGTGTTAAACTTTACAATAGAGGTTTTATTGTAAACAAGGCCAAAGAGGAACAACGACCAAGGTTGCCTTATTGACTGTTATTCACGTAACGTGCCCATCACTGAAGTATCTGACAGTAATGGCTCTAGGCAGTGCGTAAGTTCTTGAACCACAAGATCGCTATCAGTCCTTTAATGAACTAATGAGCCTATCAACCCCACCGCTTTTCAACTGAAGAACTACATAACGTGTCTTATAATACAGAAGGAGCCACAGCCGGCCCCGCGGGTCAGGCCGAGGGCCCGGCGGGAAGGACAGCGGCCCGTGCGGGGCGCGCAGCTCGCCGGGGGCAATTCTGGACACTGTGTTATGAAACTGGTGACAAGTTGAGGCGGCCGGCCCTGGAGCGGCACCCGGAACACTCGGGAAAGGCGGCGAGAACGGCGCGGCGGGTAGCGGCCGCTCCCCTCAGGGCTGGCCGCCATGTCACGCCCCTCCGCCCGGCGGCAGCGGGGGGCGGTCGCCCTGTGAGAGGGAGGAAGGGAGGGAAATGGCCCCCGGCAAAGACGGACGGCCGCTCCCTAGGGACAAGGGGGAAGCCAGGGCAGCGGCTAGGGCGGCCACTCCTCTTCGGCTGCGCAGGGGCCGGGCGCAGCTGAAGAGAAGCAGCCGCCAGAGCGGGGAGGGGGATGAAGGAGGTCGCGGGTGTTACCTGCAGCTCCGCCCGCTCCGCCTCCCACTCGGCGCGCTCCGCCTCGAAGCGGCCCCACTCGTGCTGCAGGAAATGCAGGATTCCCGGCACGCTGTACTGAGCCCGAGACGCTGACACCGGTGCGGCAGCTCCGGACGCTGAGACTCCCCCGCCGCCGCCGCCTCCTCCTCCTGCTGCCGCCGCGGCGGCCGCCGCTGCCGCCGCTGCCTCGCCCGGCTCCAGACCCGGGCCTCCCGCCGGTGGCGGCAGAAGCAGGGCGTTATTATTGTTGTTGTTGCTGAAGAAAACGCCGGGCCCGGCTTGTTCGTCCATGGCTGGGCCGGGTCTTCCGCGCTCGCCGCCGCCGCCCCCTCCTCCGCCAGCCGCCGCCCGCACCCAGCCGCGTCCCGGCAGCAGCAGCAACAACCTGGGCGCGTCCCACCCGCCCTCACCGCCTGACAGCCACCCCCGCCGGCTGCTACGGCGGCCCGGCGCGGACCATTCCAGAGCGCGATTCGCCCTGGGCTCTCTCGCGGCATCCTGGGAAATGTAGTTCTGCGGCGTGCAGGGATACCCTACCATGGAAAAAGCGGTAGGGTTCCTGCTATCGCCCTTCTCTCCTTCGCCCTGGCCTTAATTCGAGGGTTGTCGTTCCAGCGAGAGGACGTGCCATCAGGGACAAGCCGTGGCAGCGGGCAGCTGGCAGCCAGCCCCCAGGGCACGGCCCATACCTCCAGCAGCACAGAGCCATGGAGTCCAGCTGCGAGCAGCTGTGAGCGCAGATTCATTGCAATCACCACCTCAGCGCGGGCATTAAAAGGCCTTGGCACACTGGGAGACCAACCTGGTTACAGAAGAAGGGCAGGTTCGACAAACTTCAGTCATGCCTTGCCCTTTCACCTCTGCCTTTTGTGTTTCAACCCTGTTTTGAGCACCGCTTAGGGGCAAAGCACCAAAAAAAATAAATCCAGCCCAGGGCTACGGGGGTTTTCCTGAAAAATCTTTAGCTATGCTGAAGCAGAGAGCAAAACAACATTTGTCAGGAATTGGTGTGCTGCCTCTTCAGCGAGGAAAGGGAAAATAAGATCCTTTAAATCTGACAGCAACGCCTTGGGCTGAGGGCACAAGCTGTCAGCTACACAGCTCTCCCTTTACCTCCCCCAAAGACACAAAAAGACAAGTTTGGTTTGCTTTCCATGCTACATACGCACGCCAGAGGCTTGCTGAAGATAAACACAGCACTACCACTGGGCTTTGCAGCAGGCCAGTAAGTGAAAGATGGCACATGCCCAGCAAGGCTGCAGTGGGTGGTCAGAAGGCCCCCAACACCAGGCACACTCACTATGCCCTGGGCACACCAGGAGCACCCTGCTGCTTACTCAAGCAGCACTTCCTGTTTGCTTCTGCCTGTTCCAAAACCCCTGCTTGCTTGCTTTGTAGCCCTGCCCTCAGAGGTGAGAGCTGTGGCTGGCGGACAACCTCTTTGAGCTTTTAAAGAGGGAAAGATAACAAAGGAAGCTTACATAGACTGTCAGAGAGCAGATGGGAACAGGAGTAAAAGCAGAGAAGAGAGAGCACACTCTGGGGTATCTCAGCAGGGAACCGAGGTAGAACAACAAGGCTCACCCCCGAAAGGAAAGAAACGGCTGAAAGAGAGGAAAGACATGAAGGGGAAACACAGCAAATGAGCTTCATGAAAAATCACATTAAAAAGGCCACTGACAGAGAAAAAGATGAAAAGGAGGGTGACAAAGAACAATATGCACTACAGCCTTTCAAGTTTGTTTTTTTTTTTTAAACAAATGAAATTTGACGACAAAATATTATGTAAAATCACAAACCTATAGTATCTAGAGCAAACAACGACTGAACTGGTGAAGGATGTATACAAATGAAAGTTATGCATGTTGTATACAGTTACAGAGCATACAAAGAAAAAACTCTCCCTTCTCTGTCCCTCTTCATCTATCTAGTGTCGTTTTCTCTTTCACTGACTTTCATCTATTTTTCTACGAACACAACAGTTTACTTAATACTTCCTCTCAAATTTTAAACAGGTTCAGAATTTCTAAGCAATATAGCTTTCTAATGCTGGAAACACTTATTAGAAAGTTATATATTTGAACAAATTTAATTCCTGCTACACATACAAGCATGAAAAAAGTAGTGAAATTACTTTCCACTTTGTGTATGGCATATTGTTTTTACTTCTGCATATATCTTTACGCTTGTAGGACAATGCAATGAGGCTTGGAAGTTAAAACATTTGAGAGTATGCACAACTTGCTGTGTCCTCATTTTAGTACCAAAATATTCACTGTGAAATAAAAGCTTTTCTGGTTTTATGATAATCATTTTGCATACACCAAATACATTAGGGGAAAAGAGCACTGTCTTCTATTTTGCATAGGTACTCAAAGAGCTATACAAGGTCTTAGAGGAAAAGCAACTAAAGGGAAATGACTGTGCAAACATAATCTACAAGTATTTCAACCAACTAGTAATCAATTCTATTTACTACCCCTTTGCTGTATTTTCAGTTGAAGCAGAAGCTTCTGAAATACACAGGATTTACAGAGTATCCAGAAAAACATCAGAGATGAAATTCAATGGGCCTCGCTGAGGCTTCCAGTTATGTGGCTCCCTATAGAGCAAAAGGTGTATAAAGACTCCCCTAAGTTCAACAGCAGTATCAAAAAATTCATGTCAGTCAGTCTGGTATACACAAGAAAATACATGGTTCTGCACTTTTGCCAATAGGAAGGATAAGGTCTGGCAAGCAGACAGACAATGGGAGGCACTGGCTCTGCACTGTAAGGTTAGCACAGCACATGAGCTCTAAGCTCCAAAATCTGCACATCAGACTTACTCAGATGTGTGCGGGGCCATGTGCTTTTCAAAACCAAAAGGCTTGGTGAAGGGAAGGAAAAAACAGATGAGCTGAGCTCTCACTTGTGCTCTGCTCAGTCAGTATAAGTGCAAACTCCTCAGGTGAATTGACATTGCCAACTTTGTCAAGGACTACAGATAAGACATATCCATCAAGAGTAAAATCTTGCAAGAAAGTTAAATACCTAGGAGCCTCGACAAATAGCAGAGCTCTGAATCATCATATTCGGTCAGCGTCTTGCAAAACAGACTCTTAACACATAGCACCTTAACAAATTCCAAAATCTATACCTACAAAAATGCAGATAACAGGCAGCTCTATAATAAACTCAATTTCCAATGCATTCTTTAAAATTTATCATCTTAGAAGAGATGAGGGATTAGATTCTTTGCATCCTTTATTAATTTTCAAGCATGGAAATGGATCTGAAAGAAATATACACTACATAAATATGAACAGCTCATTAAAGACAGCATGCTTGGTCATTCACCTTCAGAAAGGCTGAACATTTTCAATTCTTTGTTTTTTTCATGCTAGCTGAAATGATCCACAATTCCCTTCCCTACTTTCCTTTTAAAAGGACAACTGCATACTTCTATGCTTGACATTCCCCATGGTACATGGCAAATATTGCATAACAGTTTCCCCACTGTGTTAGTGTGTTGGCACAATGGTAGGATAACAATCACCAGATTTCAAAAACCACTGAAAGGTTTGAGATAGTTTTATTTCTTTCTAAAAGCTAAGTCGAATAGAGAACAGGGTTGTGTTTGGTTGTTTTTTCTTTTTTTGTGGATACTTTATAACACAAATTCATAAATATGATCACATTCAATTTCCTAAAAATCTATGCAAGTGACACCACTTCCCTTGTAACACACAGATTTCAGGTAATTACGCAAAGCTCTATTTGACAGCCTTTCACATAGAAGTTACACAAAATTACAGACATATATGCAGTAACACATTGGGGATAATGTAATGCTTCTGACTACTTAACAGTCCAAAAATAATAAAAGTAATTCAAAAAAAGCTAGTTTTCAGTTTAATTGTTGGAGTGGAATGTACTGTGGGTGGTGGTTGCCTAGCAGCTGCTTTTGCTTTGCTGGCCTGACTTGCTCGGACTGCAGTTTCTAGACGTGTTTTTAATTCAGGAGCAGCTCCCATTACTGTCTTGAAAGCATGTGGGTAAAGTGGACCAATGTGCATGAGGTTCTGAAGTGCAAATTCATGGAGATCCTTAGATGCTGTCGATGCAGAAGCAAAGGCATTTTCACTCAGTAAGTAGGAGATGAGAGTAGGAACAAGGAGGGCAAGCAACTGGACTCCTAAAAGTGAAAGAAAGAAAAACAATGTAATAACCTTATAAGAGAAGAAAATATCACAAGATTAATTTTATAAGTTATTAGATGGATAAGGGCAATTTTGTTTGCAGAAGTGATAACAAACAGTGATTTAAAAATGACCAAATGAAACCCAACAAAAATGTACATGGTATCCTTTGGTCACTCAATTATTTCTTATCAGGATTGGGTTTAAGACTTCTGTTACTGATCATCACTGTTATTTGACTACTCATACTCTAAATTAGAGATGCCTAAAAAGATGTCTAATTGCAGATCACTGATAAGGAATTGTAAGACGTGGACGTTTATCATATTAAAGGATTTCAAATCACTTTTCAGACAGACAGAAACATGACTCTGAGTATCAGCCTCCCCAGTGATCGTAACAGAACAGCTCTTGAGTGCAAGTGTTAACTGTCTCTAACTGGTTTGTGAACTGCTTATTACTCCATTCTGGAATCCAAACATTAGCGCCGTAGCTATACTTGGGCAAGCATGACCTAATGAGGCCACAGCCTAAAATGACACAGAGATCAAAAGCTTTATCTTTGAACAAAAAAAACAACTGAAATGAAGAAAAAATAGTTAACTTTTTTATCTAGCAAGGATGTTAAGTATGCCTTTGAAATGTGCAACAAGTTAAGTGTAAATTTTGTGCTCAAAGAACTTAAATATTAGTGGTAACTAATCTAATTTTTTTTTTAAGTTATCAGTATATTAATGATTTTCCCCTAAAGGTTTTGGCTAAATTCATGCTCATGGGATTATTTTTTCCAGCCAGCATTAGCAAAAATCAGTTGTTTTGTTTCACCATTTGCTGCAGTTACTCTCTTATTTTACATATGTTTCAACCAACTGTGCCAGAAGCAGAATGGGGCTTCATGTTTTATCATGGATGAAAAGAAATACCAACATACTTCCTCTTGAAGGGGAAAACAAACCCATGCAAAAACAACAGTACTATTTTAACAAGGAACTTTATCAGCATTTAAAGACAAATGTTTGCAAATTAAGTCTTTAGAAAACACATTGTTTCAGTTGGAGAATAACTTAATAACTTAAAGATAAAACTGTAAATACTGTACTCTATCTACTAAATGAAACAAGAGGCTTCATCTACAATCAAGATGTTGTGACCAGTACAATTCAATTTCTTGGGCTTTTTAGTTAATCTCACCACTGTAGTTAATTTTTAGATTTTTTTTTTCCTGCAATCACCAGAAATGCGAAGGCTACAGCATATACTGTGTATGTGATGCAAGTCCATGTATACAAAAGTTCTAGTACTAGAATTACAGGAGCATTTTACACAGACAGGGCCTACTTGTGACTATGCCATCAAGTTCCTGACAGCAAGATTTCTCACGTTCAATGTCCCATTTTTGCATTACATATTTCTCCAGAAAAACTAAATACTTACTATTCGGCTCTTCTCCAAGAGCAACCAATGTTTCAAGGACTTTAATTCCTTCCTGGACTGCTAACAGCTCCAGATTGCTGTTTGGGCGGCTCCTTTCCACAGCTTTCAACTTCTCAACTATAATAGGAGCCAATGAATGAATATATGGAGTTGACAGGGCACGATTGGTGTGTTGGAACACAGAAAGGAGTAGCTGGTAACACTTGGCTTGAACCTAATGAAATCAAGATAAATACATTGTTCTGAATGTTACTTGTTAACTTGAGGAATTCTAAGAAACTGTTATCTATGTATGCGAGATACACATGATACCAAAAAAAAAGATGACTAAAGGGGAAGAAAACATACTGAATAAGAGGAAAGCACCAATGCAGCCCATCTGCTAAAATAGTATTAGTCCAGTGTTCAATAAGGAAGCCCAGATAGAAAAGGGTGGCCAGATAGAAAGAATATGCAGGTACTAAAGAGCAGTTAACAATACGAACTCAAGGAACTTCAAGTCTCAGAACTACCAGCACTAACAGCAGATGTATCTGCAAAATTATTAAATGCTATTCCAATCTCAGAAGGGTAAAACAGCCCTTAAAAATGACTCGGATCAAAGTGATCATGTTGCTCCAAGATGAGCCACGGCTATAGCCAAAAGCAGTAGGCCTGCCCATCCTTTTCACTCTCCATCTTGTGCTGGTAGTAGCATAGAAGTATACATGTGGCCACACTGTAAGTGCAATCACAGAACCCTCTCCTTGTTTCACTCTCTTTTTCCTTTCTCCCTCTTTTCTTTGGAAAGTAGAGGTTGTTAAAATCCCTGTTTGGGAAACTGACTCATTGATGATCTTGTTCAGATGAACATATGTGTGCATTTCATTTGGGTGTACAAATATCTTCTAAAATCTCACACAATCCATAACTTTTGAAAAGGTAAAGGTCCACAACAAATATGAGGATAAAACATTGCATATGCTTTCAAATTGCACTCAAGACCAAACAGGATGAGTTATGAAGCACATGCTGAACAGAAGCATCCTGAAGGAAGGATTATTGAACACAATGATCTGTGAGGAGATCCAGCAATAACTAGAAAAGCAGATGTATAAATAAATATATTGAATAAGAATGATAGGTAATGAAAACTATCAGTAATGAAAACTATCAATTTGCATCTCAGATCACAGTTAATTCACTAGCTGCAAGTTTTCTATACAAATCCATTTTTAAGGCATGAAGTAATAACATTTCTTCTAATACCATTTGTATGCTTTCTAACAGAGCTCCATGGAAGAACATTTTCTTCTAATGTCTTACTCAGCATTACCTTTGACCTGTTTCAACAAATTATTCCTCTGTCCCTCCATACCACTCTGAAGAACTCCCTTCCTTTTCTATTCCTGTCTATTTTTTAACTTTACTCCTTATTAACTGTTAAGATTATTAGCCTTTCAAAGACATAGTGAAACTCTTAAAGTCTCTTTTCTTACACATGTGCATAATTCACAAGTTTTACAACTGCATCTGGCAGCAGAATTTCATCCAAGCTTCTTTTATTCCATCTATATAATGTAAAACTTAACTACTGTGAGGTAAAAAATCAAGGCTTCTTTAACGCATGTAAGGGGCACTCTCATGTAAAACTTACCCATTAGCATTGATAGACAAGGATCTCTCAATTGAGTTCCCTTGTTGGGGCAAAATGAAACTGAGCTCACCAGCCTTATGGTTATTACTATACGTAACATCTAATCTTTTGGTCTTTTGCAGGTGGCAATAGTTTAAAAAATAGTCCCATATTGCTTATGAGGCAGTGGTATTTCTTGAGAAGAGTCTTTTCCATAATTGGTTCACAGTCAGTATAATATTTTTATTACAAATAGGTGTCTAGTTATTGACCCCAATGAGTGGTTTATATTAAAAAAAAACAAAACTAGAACAAACACACAAGTATTCCAGAGTATATCAGTGAGCTTTGTGTATCAGTGAGAAGCCTGGACACAATCTGGCTGCTGTAAAAGCATTCTCCAAGAATTAAAAAAACAGTGCTAAGTCCCAGGCCACTGACATCTTTATGGTAGAGTGGTGAGCAAAGATGTACAGCTCTCATTGTTCATGTGTTACACAGAGCTGAGAGAGTATGACATAAAACTTTCTTCTTCATACATCTGACGTTTCCATTCACACACTAAAATTTTAAGTAGCTTCCTACCTGAAGTCAGGCTCCAGAACCAACTGAATTTCACGTCCATGCTAGAGAACACCAGCTCTGATAATTCTTCTTTGCAGCAGCCTGAACAAGATTTTAAATGCCTCACCATGACCCTAGACACATGAGCATTTTCTGTGTATTTTACTTCTCAGCAATCTCAGCTAGTGCTCAGCTAATTTTTTATGGAAAAACTGTAGCTTTTTTGCTTTAGCTCCCACCTGCAAACTGATCTATACACGGCTGGAACAGTTAAGATTAACAATGCAGTGCATTAGCGTGCTACAACTTTTTAGTGTCCCTCTTTAGAGGGAAAATAATTTAGAAGATAATTCATAATGATAAACCAAGAGGCAGAAGTGAAATCAGGAGACAGATGATTCACATTCTGTAGAGGTTCTGATGGTGACCAAAAAATTATCTTTTTGCACTCAAACTTGAGTTCTGTATGAAAATGTAAATAAGCACAGGTTTGGCACATGCAAACATAAAATTCAGTAGAAATGTGGTCTGTAATTTTATCTACAGAGAAACTGGTTTAATTTGTATTACAAAAGATTAGATAGTTCATGAAGAAATATCACCACTGTTAGGTAACCAACCTTTTCATTTGCTAAAATTTCACATATTTCAAAGATTTTTTTCTCCTTTTAAAAAGTTTCAAGTCAAAAATGTGGGACAAGGCCATGAACACACATGATGTAGAAGCACTAGTATTGGGTTGTTGCACTCACTAAAGAAGTTTTATAATGCACTGTTGAAAATTCTAGTTATTTTGATAAGCAGTATCTGCCTCAGAAGTTAAGGCATCACAAAGCATTCAGGAAATATACTAAATGTATCATTATTAGTTTTTCAGAACTATGTATCATTCAGTTTCCTATAACATGATCTTACCCAAGGATCACAGGAATTTAATGCACTTTTAAATCTGTTCATACATCCATTTTGTAAAGACTGCACTCCAATTATTTCAGCACTTGCTGACCAAAGGAAGAGAGCAATAGCTGTAAGTATGCTTACTTCATCGAGAATAGGATTAGAGGCTTCTGAAAAACAAACCAAACATGCCATTAGGTTACTCCAAAAAGGAGTTAGAATTTATTTAGGAAAAGACAGTAAACACAGATCAACTCCCAAAGAGGAAATAAATGTACTTGAAATCTTTGTATATGCAACTGTATAGAAATACACGTCGACTTATTACAGAACCACTTTATCATTATTGACCGTGACCAACAAAAAGCCGAGTAGCTCTATTCTAATAGTTGATTTAAATAACGTCCAACTTTCTGAAACTTAAATATCAAGGAAAAAACATCACCCTGTCTTTCTCTGAGCAAGTAATATGTTTCATTTTCAATGTGGAAACAAGAGAGGATAACTGTATTTCTTAGATCCTTTCCCAATGAAAAATATGCTTCACTTCTTTTTTATTCTCTTCACCTGATACATCAGTTAAGAAACTGATATGCAGCATGGCAACAACTTTTACTTAACATGAGGTTTCACAAAGCAGACTGATTTGACAGCTACCTGTCACTAATAAGAACAGCATTACTTTATCTTTCCTGCTTTTCAAATGTCTGTATTTGCCATTGTAATCCATTTTTTTTCCTTGCACAAGCTCTATGTTCATGGATCTCATTCATTAACTTACATCAATGGGAAAAAACACTGTATTCACATATAATTATTACAATTCATATGTAAGTACTGTTCTGTTCGACAGACTTAACACAAATCTACGGATCCTCCCCCTTCAAACATTTTCAGCATCACTTGCAATTACCTACTTACTCCCAATCTCTCACATGAGTAACTCCATTCAAGTCTCTCTTCAGCTCCTGTAAATGGTTCCTCGGGGATGTAATGGAATGGTTTTTTGGCTGAATTACCATTATGCAAATGACAAATCTTTGTGTGTCTCTCTTACAAACTATATAGTTGAGACTGTACGTCTTTTTTGCTTTTCAAAAGGCAAGGCGAAGTACAAATGTTTACCAAGAGAAGCAGTCTGCAGTTGTCTCAAGAGACACAGTAGAGATCCTGCTGGTGGGTAACAGATTTTTTTTAGCAGAGGTAGTATTTTTTCTTCATCACTGAAAGCTTTTAATGGTATTGTGAATATGCTGTTCCAGTATGAACCTTGTAACAATTATGCCTTGCTGTCTTCACACTCAACTACTTTAACATTCACTGTCATTAACACTATATGAATTGTGTCAGTAAATACTTTAGATAAACGTCAAGAAAAATGGCCATCAGCATAATTCAAGATGTCAAGTCCATGTACAGTACTGAACAATTACAGTTTCAGTAAGGAGATCAGTTCCTCTACAAACACTGTTTTGGCAACTAAAACTCTTTTCTTTAAGCTAGCAGGCATTCTGAGGGAAGAGGAAGGGCTGGAACTGATAGTTTGCTCAGGCCTTGCCAACTATGTCTATAGAGTTGTCAGTAGTCCCAGAAACTGAGACATAGTCCAAGAAGTTAATTCACCTTGGAACTCCTATTGATTTTACTTGTAAGACATTCAGCAGTTGTCAGAAAGACCAACCAACATCAGAGCACCGATGTCCAAGTTCCAGAAGCATAGTTTCCATTAGCTGAAACTGTGAAGACTGTTAGGGTTAGACTGAGGAAAATTTAAAGCATGAAATAATCAAAAAGGAAAAGGAAAGTCAGAAGTAGAAATACCCTACAGAAAGGATTGGTGAGGGGGGCTATAAGAGGAATTTTGCCTTTCAAAAGGCAAAATTTCTAACAGGAGATTATGATCAATATTGTCAACGGAAACAGACCAAGGACAAATCTGGGATAGGAACTTCTGAGATGTAACTGTACTTTCTTAAAGCCAATGCTATGCTCGCCTTCAACACAACCTGTCAAGTAACTCCACTTAAGTTACGCTCTGCGCACTCAGGTCTTCCTCCCATTTTGATTTGACAAGTAATTCATCATCATTTTTAATCCCTGATCCTCAGACATGAAGCCTATTAAATTATAGGCAGACACAATACTTGCCTTTTCATTATAGCAAAACTCAGTTATCTTTAACTCTCGTACACTGGGAAACCACTTACCAGGTTGAGAGTATTCCAAGATAGATGCCAGAGTGCTGCGGATAAGACCTGTCCATTGTTTCTGAGTTTCATCAGTCTTGACTGTTGGAAGAGTAACAATAGTTTTTATCCCTTGAAGAGCTGCACTGACTGGAGGGGGGACCTGATTATCTGCTGATTTTACTGCTGTTTCTTTCAATACTCTTGTAATCAGAAATAGGATAGTGGGTAAGATTGTCATACAACCTAAAAAAAACCCAAACAAACAAATAAATAAACAAACAAACACAAAACAGAATTTCTGAAGTTAATTCCAACAAGTATGGTAGCCTCTTTAGCTTTCTCATTATGGATATATCTGTCTAGGAGACAAAGGAGATACTAAGATGAACTGCAGCTCAGACAACAAGTTATCTGTGTCATTCAATATTTTATCAGTACATTGATTCATCAGTGTGTTATGAGAAACTTCAGTAACAAGTCATACAAATCAACACTTAAAATGTTGCTGTCAACTCAGGAACGATGATTCAGATGTTAAGGTTTTGCCCTACATGACATGTGATACATGGCAGGTATCATATTGAACACAGAGTTTAAAATATCTTAAAACAGGATCTGCATATTGCTGGGGTCCTATAAAGTAAAAAAAAACCAACTAGAAGAGACCTAGAAACAGGTATCCAAACCAAGGTATAGCACTTTTCAAGGAAGCTGGTGTGTGGTACAAGCCTCACAAAGAAAGTAGGAAAGTTATCTGGCTGTCTCACATCCTGGGCAAAAGCTTTAGCCATCTGGCTGCTCTACCAAATAATAGAAAGTGATGATTTCTCTTTGCTCACAGTTTCCCTTACAATCCAAAGGCTCAATTAACAGAAAAGTTTATGCACCATTCCCTCCTCCTTACAGCTATCAGTTGGCTATATCTTCTGGATGAGAAAAATATCAACTTTAGTAGTCTCTGTAGACTAACAGTAGTTTCCAAGCTACTTTCACTGTCCACTTGCCAAATGCTGGGAGTCATGCCTTCACTCTAGTCAACACAGAAGTAGTCCTGTCACTCATTTTGCCCAAAAAAAGGAGAAAGGAAAAAGAACCAGGGATCAAATAAAAACAGTGTGTGGCTCCAAATCGGCTCAAAATTTATTTTTTAAATAACTGTAAGACATAATTTGTCAGTTTGAAGACAATCCATGCTGTATTCTGAGCTTAACTTTGTCTAAATACGTTATTTAGCATGCTTCACACGAAGAGACCAACCTCTAAACAGGTTGAAGAGACCAATCTCATTAAAGGACCAACCTCTAAAATGAGGTTGAAGCATCAGAGTGTGAAACTTCCTAAAGATCCATGAGGCAACTCTTAGGTAATTTGCTCTCTGAAAAAGCAAGACTCAGCACAGCTTCCCATGCAGTTGTGTCCTTTACCCCTCAACTCTACTCAGTGCAATTACCCTAGTTTACACATAACCTTCGTGACAGTCTCATTTGAGAGTCACATTTGAGATGATTGACAGCCAACAGCTGCAAAACCAAGAGTAGCACTGATGAATTGTGCTGGTTTCTCCTCAGTATGATCCTCTTTTCATCCAGTTGATGCTTTTCATTAACTTCTCAGGAATTTAATTATCTCCAAGATACCTATGCTCTTCTACAATATGATTAAAATCAGACAGAAGGTTTCAAAATCAGGAAAAAAGCAAGGGAAAACACTACTAATAAAATCATAATGGTATACAGCTCCTTTCCTGAGCAAACCTGCAGACACATGCAAATTTAAAAATCAATTCATTTCTTTTATGTTGCTCACTGGAAAGTCTGAATTCTTAATGTAGAATTTAGAAGAGACTCTTAATGTACTCCATAAAAATATAGTTTGCTTTTAGCATCTTATGCTCATTACTTTTCCCACATAGTAACCACTCATACATATTTTGTTACAATACCTTACCTGCTGGAGAACACAGAGAAGGCAGATCAGACAATATAGTAACAGTGGCAGCAACAAGACGAGAACTTTCCTCTGAGAGGTGGGATTTGGCAGCAATGTGACTTGGAGAATCTGATACTTTTGAACTCAGATGCGGCATGTGCCGTACTAGGATAAACATGAGCAATTCCATGGCTGCAAAGACTAGAGATTTTCCAGGCACAAGACCACCACTCTCACCTCCCTCTCCTAAAGCAAGAGGATTTTCTTTTTCCTCAATATCATCTTCATCTGTAAAAACATGAAACACTCTTTAAAAAGAAGTTTGAAATCCAGAAGAAAAAGATGCTTTACAGTAAAATATGACAACCATGGCTTATGTCAAACTAAATGTTTCAGTTAGAATGACTTAAAGGGGTTTAAAATTATTTATAAGTATTGTGATTCAAACAATATGTATTAAAAATCCATGCAGCACTAGGAAAAAAGTAGTAATACCCTAAAAAACCTGCAGGAATTCTTCTAAAATTGGTTGCAAAATTAACAGGAATGACTGCCAAATAAATAGGCATGACAATATTTTTATAATTTAATTGCTGTTACTTAAATGTTCCACCCTGACAATATCTTATTTCAGCCTAAATTGATTACTAAACAAGAGAACAGAAAAGCATTGTAGGATTCCATGTCCGAGTTCATGATTTCAGTGCATTCAGTTCAAAACGTCTCTCTTGAATGGCAGCTTGGCCAGCTGCAGTTTTACCTTCTCCCATTAAATAGCAACAGAGATTCAGTAAGTCAAAGCTGGCTGAACTACCCCTATGGAGCTCCTATGAATTTAAATGATTTCTAGTGTTATCACATTCACTGATTTGAAAAATGCAACTTACAAGGCCTACAGCAAACAATTCCATTAATTCATACGAAGGAACAAGAGCTGGCATTCTCAGCTCGGTCAGCTCCTCAAGTTCCAGGAAAATCCCCTCTCTGTTCTTATGAGGGAAATAGGCAAAAGCCAACAGCTGGCTCAACAGTATGTTGTGCCACACTAAGACGGTAGTTTTCCATAGTAAGGGAATATTCTTTGGGGTTTACTTCTTTCAGGTAAAAGAAAACATGGCAGAACAGATATCCAGGAACTATTTGTCAGGTTGTCACTAGGAAAATTATTTACTTAGTAAAGATGCAAAAAGTACATCCAATGCATGATTTTTAAAGAAACACTAAAGGGATGATTGATCAGGGGATGCTCCGTTAACAGCAAGAAGTTACTAAAAGTACCTCAGGAAGTAGCTTTCAGCCTGATGCTAATACCTTTATCAAGGATATTCTGACATAAAGTAGAAATAAACTAACGCAACATGCAGATGAAAACTCTAAGGAAAACCCTAAGAAGCTGAAATATCATACCAGAAGTAGCAGGCTTAAAAGAAGAAAGAATTTTACTGAAGCTCAATAAAGGCTAAGTAGTGGAACAGGATTTAGGTGTATCAACTCATCAGAGAATCTCAGAAAAAAGTTGAAAGAGACCTCCGTAAGTCATCCAAGTCTAATCTCTTGTCCAAAACAGGGACAACTTGAAGCTAGAGCATATTTCTCAGGGCTGGTCCAGTTCTGAATATCTCCAAGCATGGAGATGCCACAACATGCCTGGGTACCTGTTTTACTGCTTCACCACTCCCATGGTGACAATTTTTTTCCTTGTGTCCTATCTCAATTTCTGTTGCTGCAACCTGTGTCCATTGTTCTTGTCCTTCCACCATATGCCCTTCAGAAGAATCTGGACTGGCCTTCTCTTTAAATCCCCCTTATAAAAGGGAATTGCTATTCTATCCCATGTTAACTCTTTCTTCTGCAGACTAAACAAGTTCAGTTCCTCAGATGTCACATACTTCCCTAAGCAGCTTAATGGACCTCCGCTGGACCTTCCTTCAGTCTGTCAACTTCTCTCTTCAGAACGTGGGGGAAAGTGAAGAAAACTAGACAGTTCTCGAGATGCATCTTCCTAAGCTCGAGTTGAATGGACACTCATATCCCTTAATCTACTAGTCATGCTCTTCCATTGCAGCCCAGTAACACTGTCTTCAGCATTAGAAGCACACCACAGATTCACATCTGGCAAATCTGCCATCCAGTCTGTCAGCCCCACAGCCTATAACAATGCACAAGGTTAGCATTTGTCTTTGCTGAACTGTAGCAGGTTCTCAGCCCTGCAGCTCAAGATTCCCCCAAAAGGCAGAACTGCCCTCCAGTGTATTCACCACTTGCACAATTTCATATCATCCACAAATTTGCTGAGCATGCATTTTGTCCTAGCATCTAGACTGTTAATGATGACATTTAAAAGTAGCACACTCAATACTGAACTCTTAAGGAACACTAGTTGCAATCAGCTGCCAGTTAGACCTAAATCACCAAACTCTGTTCAAGCATAGCAATCCAGGCAGTTATTCTCCTGCTTTCCAGTCCATATCTCTCCAACTTGACATTGATACTATGGGGTACTGGTTCAAAAGCCTTGCAAAAGTCAAGGTAAACAATATCCACCAGTTCTGCCTTCATCCAGAGCCAGTTACTTCATCACAGAGGGTGATTAGCCATTATTTGTCCTTGATAATAAGTCTGTGTTCACATCATATTCTTCTGCATCATATACTCTGAAGTGGCTTCCAAGGAAATTTTCTCCAAAAACTTTCAAGACACACACAAGACTTACTGGCATATAATATCCCAAAACCCTCCTCCCATCTTTACTTATTCAAAGTCAGACATTGCATCTACTTTTTGCAATTCACTGGAAAGCTTCCTTGAGTGCCAGCAGCTTTTCAAAGATGACTGTAGCAGTCTTAGCATCCAGTTCTCACAGATGCACTCAATCTGGTCACAGAGTATGTCCAGCTTTTACTTAAGTTGCCCATAACCTGATGCTGATCTACTACAGGAAGACATTCTCTCCCCTAAACTTCCTCACTAGACACAGAGATGTAGGATTACGCAAAGAAGAGAACAGTGCCTCAGTTCTTCCCGAAACCCTTTTTCCTTAGAACATCTGATTCATCCAGCAGCAGGTCCAAACTTCCTTAGTCTTTTTGCCACCAACATATCTATAAAAAACTTTCTTGTTCCATTTGACGTTCATCACCAGTCTCTGCTCTAGCCAAATTCTGTCTTTCCTCATTCCACTACTTCCTACCTGAGAAGATGTCTCCAGTAGCCTTCCTGGGCAGTTAGCCCCAACTTCTACCATCCATGCATGCACTTCCTTATCAAATTAAAGCTTGGTGAGAAGTTCCTAGTTCAGCCAAGTCAGCCCTACCACGGCTGTTTGGCATTCTGCACTTTCGGATGAATTCTTTTGTCACCAAAGATGAACCATCTCTCTTTCCTTTGCCCTTCTGGGAAGCTTATCACAAGGTCTTATCTGCAAGTTACCTGCACAAGCCCATAACTGCTACATCAGGCCAAAGCTTTCACTCTCCTGCTTGCTTTCTTCATTTCCCTCAGGACCATGAACTCCACTATCTCATGGCTGTCGATATTAACCTTCCTAACCATTTTTTCTGTACTAGTGAGGTGCAGATCCACTGAACACCTCCCTTATTTGGACTGAAAAAAATTGTGCCTCATAAGCTTCTGAAAGCTTCAGTTTGTTAGCATCCTGCAGTGTCATCCTTCCAATACACATCTGGATGTTAAAAGTCTCTCATGAAACTCCCATAGCTTGTGACTGAAAGGCTTCTGGTCTGTTTTATATGGCTTCACCCACCTCCTCTTCTTTATTAGGCAGTCTGTGGCAAACAAGAATAGAGTTCCTGAATGGTATTCACCCTTCACTTCCTGTTAGTGGTATCAGTTCTGACCTATCAAAGCCGGATAGCTGATCCAGATGCCTACCCTGACAGCATGTTCCTCTTGCCACATCTCTATAATATTTTTCAATTAGATGTCTGGAAGTCACAACCGCACCAGGGCCATATTCCAGCACAGGCTATGGCTGTTCCTCCTTCCATGACACAAGGGGCTTCGGCTCCTGCACCTGCAGGATTTCTGTGAAGAATACGTCACTTTTTCATTTTCCTTTCTAGACACTACACAATCTGCTCACCTTCACATGCATTTCCTTCACATCTCACAGGTGAGACCAATACCACCTCCAGTCCTGGCTGCACAGCCAAGGACCTGGAGAAAAATCACATCAGAACTTTCATTTGAATTTCAAACCAGGTCACGGGGCCTCTGATGTGCCAGAGGTGATTGTTCCTCAGTTAGCAGACTTTGTCTTGCTGTATGCCACTGCCATCATTATGCTGACTCTAGCAGTCTTGTACAGTCTTGAGTAGCACTTCTGGGCTGCGTGAGCATGCCTTTCCATGCCAGCTGTCCTGCTCCTGTTTGCACACCCTGTTCCCAGAGCTGCTGGATGCCAACACACCCTGAATGTCAGTGAAGTAAGAACCAAGATGCAAGTTTGCTACATATCCTGGCAAAATCTCCTGGACAGGCAAGTTTTTGCATTGGTTTCAGGAGCAGTTCGCTCACCTCATGATGCCAGTTGTGCCACAGAAACACCATAAGACCTTACGCTGGAGACTGAACCATTGAACTTCAGAAAAAAAATGTAAATAAAGTGCTAAGGAGGCAGTCAATAGAGAAACATTAATGAAACTGTGCAAGGTATTAGCAAGACCTTAAGCAGTCTGGTGGGTATAATATTCATCACTCATACTCAAAAAAAAACCAAATTAAAACCACAATAAGAATAATTGTTAGAATGATAAAAAACGCTAAGAAAAAAAAAAAAAACAAACTATCTGTGGAATATGCAGCACTTTCCTCCTCGGTATAACCATACTCCATTGTACCTGAGCTCTTTTCCCAATATGAAAACCTGTTGCTTTTTTACTCTGCAAGGCAAGCTGTGTTTTCAAAATCTTACTTAGGGTGTTCTTTTTTTCCTGCAAATAATCTTGAGCTGCTCTTACTATCTGCTGGACAACTCTTGTAACCAGCAGCTGAACTGAAGGAGGATCCCAGGTGAGGAGGAGTCGGTGAAGCACACTCAAGAGTTCAACACCAAGGAGCTACAATAAAACAAAATACACGTAAAACAATTAAATTAGAGCTTAATAATTCCTAATTGTTGTGTCATTTGTTTATGATGAACAAATACATGTCTCACAAAAATAATTACAGATTTTGTAATCATCACAGATGAAAGACCAAGACCTAGAAAAAGCTGATTGTTACAACATGCTCATACAGTACCTGATCCTCTGCAATATGGATCCTGGCACAAGGAGAATCCAACAAAGTATGAAGTGCTTGTAAACAAGACGTAACATGCTCAACAGGCTCTTCAGGTCGTGGGGAACACAGAAACTGTATACTAACACCTGAAAAGAGCAATAATTAAAAAGAACATTCACATCATCAGAAAATCAAGTCTTCTTTTTAAAATTTCTGTATAGCAGGTTCTTCACAACTTTACGAAGATACATGTTTTTCTCAATTCTTCCTTTAAAAGAAAAGAGTTTATGTACTAGAAACAGCAAAATTATAGTTGCCTTCTCTTCTGCTTCATGTCCTAGCAGGCAATTTAGATTACTGTTCTAAAGATCAGTAAAGTCACACTTTGGAATTGTTCAAATGTAAGCTGAGTTTTATTTTATTGAACTCTTTTCAATGTAAAGATAACTGAGATTAAGTTAAGCGTCAAAAAAATACTCCATATTCATATTGTATGTATAGCACCTAATTCTACTTTCAAATATCTGTATATATCAGCAAACTGTTGGCACTACGCAGAATAAGTGATAACATCTACCTCTTAAAGCTGTTAGGTAACAACAAAGGGTAACTGTGAGCACTACTCAGAGATTAAAAACTGAAGCAAAAGCTACTTCATGTGACTTGTCCAATGACAGTCTACTGAACTGTGGGTTTATGAGAGTGTGTATTTTATCTAACCTTACAGATTTTGTGTCTTTGAAGCATAACATTTTCAGTCATCTGAATTATGTTACAGTGTAAACCAGCTCCTACTCATTTTATTCCATTATATAAATAAACTTGATCTACAACTTGTCTATAAAAACCACAATAATCACAACAAATAGTTTGTCAAAGCTATAAAGAACATAGGAGGCAGCTCCATATATGGAGCTGAAACATCGAAGCATTGAAACATTGATGTCCAGACATGTAATGCATTTTAAATTGCCCAGATTTCCAGCAAAGAATCTTTTCCTATTTCTGTATCATTTCATACCATAATGTGCTGTTACTGAACTCTAAAACTTACAACTCTTACCCAAAATTAAGTGCATTCGATCTTTGTTTATCTCTGCCAAAGATTTAGTGGTAGGTGGAGTTCCAGGTGTCGGGTTTAACATAATGGATGTAGCACGTTTCTGTGAATTGGGCATTGCTGCAGCAGTCTCTTCTGTTGACTCTGAAGCATTGAATCCTGTACTGTTTAGCCAAAGTGCCACTGCATGTAATATAGGAGCCCAGGAGTTCTGGTAATGCAGTCTAGCTGTATCGATTGTTTCTGGAGTGTAAAACGCTCCTCCTGTTAAATTAGCAAAGCAAAGATAAATCAGGAATAACAGACAAAATCGTGTCCTCTAAATTTATTCACTTATTCACTCTGGGTGTTTTGATTGCATACATATTCATATCTAATCCTTGTTAGTAACAGTGCAGTCTGATTCTCCTTGTAAAGTGTAGTCGGTTTGTGTGGCCAGGATTTGGTGGCAGGGGCTCTAGGGATGGCTTATTTGTTTACCAAGAGCTGATATATGTTTCCCCTGTATCTGACAGGGCCAGTGTCAGTCAGCTCTAAAAGGGACCCACCATTGACCAAGGCCTGTCCAATTCGTGATGGAGATAATGCTTCTGGGATTAACATATTGGGAAAGAAGTTGCTATGCAGGTGCTAAACTGCAGCAGAGGGGAGCGAGAATGGGAGAACATCTCCACA
>WBNH01010412.1:0-27842 GCA_013401255.1 Urocolius indicus | reverse complement strand
GCACCCAAGCACTGGGCAAGACAGTCAAGGATCATCTCGATCAGATATACGTTGTGCAGGACGGGTTGTTAAAGCCCTTGAGCCTTCGCCAGGAGCAAAGGAAAAAAGAAAACATTCTAAACAAGCCATAATTTACAGCCCTTAGCTAATGGTAAAGCGGAATGCGTGATTGTTTAACCCCTACAGCCCTCAGCTGATGGTAAAGCGGAATGCGTGATTGTTAACTCCTTATCATGAGGCTGAGGCGAAGGCTGCCGTGCTGATGTGAGACTCGGCTCTGAGGCCGGCGGCTGGGTTTGGTCCCTCGCTCTGCCTGTTAAACAACGTGGCACGTGTAATGTGTTAAGACTGTGAAGTGTCGAAGGCGCTTGGCTCAGTGTGGAAGCCAAACCCGAGAGCACTTCTGTTCTATCTGGCTTGGTTTGCCAGTGCTTACCCTGGTAACAGTTGTGTCTCCTACCCCTTGCTAATCCTGTTGTTTATTACTAGTTAACCCCAAACTAGGCCTGGTAGTTTTGGGAGAATGAACATTGCTGCAAATCCAGGTGTTTCCCTCCAGCTGGGTGCTTAAAATCAACGGTACAGTTAAGAGAGGCTGGGGCTTGCTGCAGGTGCCGGCTTTCAAACGACAGGAATCACAGTTGCAAACAGCTGTTGAATCCTAGGGCTGCAGATTGTTCGTTTCGTGCGGGACGAGGAGTTAGCTGTACTGATTGAAACTGCAGTTTTTGAATGTTTCCCATTTGACTGACTAATCTCTCTTGCGGTATCGATTAGAGTTCTTCGTTTCCTGTCCTGCAGTTGTTTGTTTTACGGCACTTCGTCCTGTGTGAGTTCGGCATCTCTTCTCGTGGGAATCCCCTTGCAAAGTTCCCCCTCTGTCCCTGTCTGAGAGAATTAATGCACTTCATCGTGAGACTGGGTAGCTTTCACGAAATCCTTTCTTCTCATGTAAAACACTCACGCAAAGAATGAAGATCCAGTAACAGAAGGAAAACCACAGTCGGTTTTCATACCTCCTCGCCACAAGAAACAAAGTTCTGATAGCAAGGTATTATGTAGTGTACTTAAACGCTAATGTAACAGTAAAAGAACACGTGGATGTCTTACAGTACATCCGTTGGGTCTTTTCTGTTACCTGTCAATTAGAACACAAGGCTGAGCAGAACCGCTGCTGAAGCTTAACTGGCAGACAGATGCAAATCTCGTGCCTTGCCGGGGAGTAGACAGTACCATCTGTACAACAGAGTGCTCTGTAATTCTCGGCATTTCACTGACTTTACTACAAAATTCAGTCAAAACAAACCAACCCTGTAGCCTTTATTTTTGTGCTGGGAGTCTTCCAGTAGTGAGTAGCATAATGAGTATTTCCTTTGGGGCAAATAACCTGAAGGTAGTTCTGAAGGGAAAACTCTTTTAATATAACGAGGGTGTTAACTGAAAACAAAATATGACCATTTAAAGGGCACTGTAGCTAATTATTGCATTGCCAAACTTTCAGCTGAAGAATTTTCCAGGGCTCCTGCTCTCAGGTTATTTGTGAAGAATCCCTTTGTCCTGCAGTATGGAAGCAGGCTTTTCTGAACAAATAAGTGGAAAATAAAATAATTTCATTTTAGTAAAAATTACCGACACTGTTTATTTCATATTTGGTTAAATAAACCCTTCAGAATTCCCTGTTTGAGTCTGCAGCAATAATTTACCTTTCCATATCTTCCATTTTTTATGAATCTTCTGTTGTAAGAAGACAAAATACTATGTGCAGATGATGCAGCTCATCTGCTGCACCTTCTGTTTCGTTGAGCTGTTATTGAAGATCATGTAATTGGGGCAGTACCTGCAGTGAACCTTGTAGTGATAAGTAGGAGCAAAGGCAGTGCTGGGCCTGGGTGGGAGGCGGAGGGGCTGGGGGAGCTGTGGGGCGGCCAGCGCTGTCCCCTGGGCTTTGCTGAAGGATTACCAAATGGAAATGACATCACCCGCAGCCAATCGGGGGGCCCCGGGGGGACAGCTGGATGGAAGCCATATTCCACTTAAGTAACAAGACATGACATACCATGTGCTAATGCTAAATAATTTATCCCTCAGGCATATAGTGAATTGCGAAGCCAAGCTGAGGCCTGGTCAACAGTTTGTAGTTTAAATTAAAATTGGCTTTTCCATCTTAAAGGGAAGGGAGGGGGTTATCAACTATTGTGATGAAAAGTGGAATACAGAAATCTGGGTCTCCTCTTTCTCCCGTTACAATTGGATCTAGTGAAAACACTTTTTTAGCGATTTGGGGGATGTACTCCATATATCTCTATTAACATGTAGGAAAATCTTAGAGTGAGTTTTAAGTTGCTGTGAATAATGATATCCAATATATGCTTGAAACTTAGGCGTTAGTACCTGCAATATCCTAAACTGAAGCTATTCCAGAATTTAGTCATGTGTGTATTCGTGTTTGTGTGTTTCCATAGCAGAATCATAAATATGTTTCATTAGGAATCCAGAGGCATTTGCTTTTGCTTAGGCTGAAGATCACGCCCAGACAGCCTCTCTCCTGGATGATTTGGGCTAGCCAGGACAGAGAGGCTGGATATGATGTTAGCCATTGCATTTCACTGCCTGCTCTTGGCTACTGGAACTCGTAGCATAGCTTTTCCAACTCAGTGGTTTCCAACTCAGCCAAACCAGTGACATTTGTTAAAATACAGTGCTGATCTTACTTAAATGCTGGGTGCCACAATGTGATAAACAATGCTTCCACTGCACCCTTGTGAAGTTGAAAGTAGCTAGTACCTTCTGTAATCTATCCTTATGGAGCACTTTATGAAAATGGTGGCTCAAATATTCTTTCATCTTCCAGTGTACTATTGATCAAGAAGTTAGCAGTTAAAATACTTACCAGTGTTGGCGGAAAGCAGATGGGAATTGCCTTTAGATATTTTAGGGTAAGAAATTAAAAAGACCTCTGGCCTGTGGAATAAGTGAGAGTATAGTTACTCAGTCTCTACATGTTTGGCTAGTTAAAACCTGGAAAGCATGAAGTAGTACAGAGTTAAAAGGAGCATGTGGAAAACAAACCAAAACAAATTGGTAATGCCTCTGAAAGGTCTGCAGGGAATTCAGCTTTATTGCCACAATAGTACGCTTTCCAGTGTGCAATTACTTGTTGTCATGGAAAGGGATTTTGAAGATTTCTCTTACTTTGGATGCTGCAAATCATGCTTAAGTAAGAAGTTGCATTTGATTTTTCCTTTCCGTGTTTGTTTACTTCTCTAGGTTCTTGTCAGATTTTCAGGCTGATATCCAAGTTTCTCTTAGATAACAAGAAGAGAAAAACAAAGCAAAACAAGTCCTACACTGAAAAAAAATGCAGGAGAGGCTAAAAAATTAATATATTATTTATTTTTAAAGTTATGTAAGTTCATGGTGTGCCTTCTGTGATAGGGAAAGATCTAATAATAATTTTCAACCTTGGCAAAATTGTATTTTTGTAATTGATCATTCTTTTTTTTTTTTTACTCAAACGTTTGTACAATGAACAACAAAGCCTTTGCATCTAAATCCAAGTAGGAACAGAATTTGGCAAATCTAATTCCTTCCTGGATTTTCGCAGCTCTATTTCCTTTAGGAAGTTTTTAGTCAATGGGAAACAAAGGCTTATTGAAAGGATTAAAGTTACAACTATTCCCTTTGTTTTAGAGCTTCAATCCTGGTTTTCCTCTAGTAAACAACATTTGCAATTAATAAAACTTCTAAAAAAACAGGAACTTTGAGGAAGTACGTGCTTATGATAAGCGGCAGGATTTCTTTTAACAGAACTCTGTACAAAGGTGTAGTCTTTTTAAGTTAAGACAATGATAACAATTGAGTATCTCAATGCATTTCAGAAGTGTTCCTTCTGATAAACACAAGACAACATGCTCTGCAGTCAGGGATGGCCAATACATTTAAATAGGATGTATCTTGTCAACAGTTTATTCTATCCCAAAGTGATTTTAAATAGCAGCAGACAACTTGCATTTCATCTCGTGCATAAACCTGGTAATCATGTCTTACACAATGAAATATCTGTGCCCATCGGACATATAGTGCTGCATATATTTATGAACTATTACCCATAAATTGTTTATTGTTTCCTTTAAATGATGCTTGAAAAAGGCATTTCAATAGCAGCTATCTGTGCATGAATAAGAACACATGGAATATTTAATCTTTGCAATTTATCTTTTACTGGGTTTATGTCATCAAATATCTTATAACTATGTTCATGTTTATGTCAACTATATTTTTCTTACTTGCTTTTCATATTTAGTCCCAGGGAATTACCTCCAGTCAGGGGTAAACTGAGGGCAGAGTTTGTTACGTTGTTGATGGCCCTCCTTGGAGGGCAGTGTGGAGCTGCAGGGTTATGGAGACTGACTGTTGCAGGGCGCATCTCATGAACAGTTTAACTATTGTTCTTGCCCAAGCATCCAGTCCTTTTTCTGGGGTGGCTTATGTCCAAAGGATATTGAAAACAGCAATCTGGAGAGTAAAGGGACTGCAGTTCTGCCTGGCCCCTTAAGTGCAAGCATGTTGCTGTTTCTTACGTGCCATTTCTCATTTACAAAATGCATCTTAAGCCGTTGTCCTTCTGATGATAAGTTTTACACTTTTATCTCACACGTAGGCAGGTTTTTTCTTTTGTATTTTTTTGATTAAGTGTTCCCGTGAACTGAGCGTGTCTTTGCTAGCCTCTAACCTAGAGTCAGCTTGCAGTGAAGTTACAAACCTTTAGAAACAGAAGGTTTTAGTGGGAATCCTGAGTCAGACTTCATTTCAGTGGCAGGAACAGTGTTCTGTTATCAGTAGAATGTGAGTCAGGCACCAACAGTAAATCTGATTTTTGAGATCATCCATTAAGAGTAAATGTTCTTTGTTGCTGTAGGAAACAAACAAGAAACAGACGAGTCATCTGAATGATTAAACGTGACACAGAGGATGTTAAATACTATTTTTCAGACATTTTCCTACACCAATCATGAGCTATTTTGTGTATTACTGATTAAGGGTACTACACCAGGCATTCTGCATGTATACATTGAATCAGACCGGGAAGATAGTCACAGAGAAGTTTGTAGGTTAGCGTAAATGGACAGACTGATTCCTAGAGGAAATAAGCGTTAGCATGAGAACAACAGCTGAACTAAAATCCCATAAGCCAGGAAAAACAGCTACACAATTACACTAACAGGTGGTTGGTTTCAAAACAAATTTCAAGGTCTGACAGCTCTGTGCACCTGCTTTGGGCTGATTTCTTTTAAGGACTTGGATTTGGCATGAACCATTGATAAAAACCATAATTCTTTGTGTCTAAGAAAAGTCATCATTACCATACAGTGATGATAAACTACTAAAGCTTGCTTAAAGTAGTACTTAGCCAAAAGGTGATATGGGTCATTCTGCACACTCTGTCATTATAGCTCAAGCTATTCTCTGCCCGAGAGCTTCAGGCAAACACCAATAGCATCAAGCTACTCCACTTGTAAACTGAGATAATTCCATCTCACTGGAGTGGTGCAATTTGAATTAGGTATGACTTCAGCCTTTGCCTTCACCATCATAAGAAAAGTCAAATTTCATGTGACAGGGGATTTTGACAGAGATATTCAGACAATTCTATTATAAAGGTTATATTCTTCTAGATTTCTTTTAATTGCTGACATTTCATTTGGGGAGGTTTTTTCTTTGCTTATATTTGTTCTCAGCTTATTGGTATTTTTCCTGAGTTTTGAACAAGACAAAGATGTTCGTTTTCATCTTGGGGAAAAAAACCACCAAAATGCTTTTATCATTTAAATGTCTGTACTTCTGGTCCTTTATGGACACCTCCCACATGTCAGTGAGAAGTAGTATAAATCTTAAATTTGATCAGAACTGATTAATAAGTGTAGCATTTGGGGTCAAAGCTTCTTAGTTTCTACAGAATTAAAGTGATATTTGCAGAATGGCCCAAATACCTAGAAATTCAAGTTCCTCTGATTTTCAGGTAGTGGGATTACATACAGTGCCAAGATTATCACATCTCCCTAGAATCTGGGCCTTCACCTTGCAAACCTAACATGTCGTGGTTTTATGTGATGCAGTCCTGAGTTCCAGGAATGTGTTTTGATAATTTTGTCTAGAGGGAGTAAGAAGAATAAGATGCCCTTTTTCAACTCTGAGCAACTAATGTGATTAAGTCATATAGGCATATGACTACAGCCAGGTACAATCTGGGGACAACAGTGTGACCTGCACACTATGCAAACTGCACCTGATTTTCGCTGCTGTATTTTCTTTCCCCTTCCTTCTATTGAGAAAAACTTGGAGGCATTTATAAACCTTAGGGTGCTGAGAATTGTGAGGAGTGCATACAAAACTGCTGTTTTTTTTCTTTATCCTGCTGTGGGGGTTTCCTCTGGATATTTTGCTGCTTTTTATAAGACATAAAACGATAAGTACATGGTTCACAGCTGGTGCCAGAGAAACAGATAATCAGGGTGATGAACCTGGCGCATCCCATCTCCTTTTTACAAATGAAAATGCAAATCTCCATGATAACAGGTTTTTGGTTTAACTGTCCTTCATTCAGAATGACTAAATGCATTATTTGACAACAGGGCTGATTTTTCTTTTTCCATGAAGATTCTGTTTCCCAGACCTTGATAGAGTACTCTTTTTAAAAAAGTGTCGAGGATATTCTTGTTAATTTTGCTTGGCTGCTGTATGTGATAAAATATGTGGCTGTCAAGCTCACTCTGTTATTTTTTAAGCTTTTTGTGCTACATTCCAGATTCTGTGATTGTAGATTTGAACCCATCTAACCAGAAAATAAGATGTGAACGATACTAAGTTACACCTTGCAAAATATACTTAAAATGTACATCTTTCAATACCTGTATCAGTTACCTATGTTTGCAGTAGATTTGCCTTTGTTGTAGTTGCTCAGCTAATAAAGACTGAGGTGCTCAATTTGGCTGTCAAGACAGACACTAGGACAAAGCCAAAACTTGAGCTGCCTTCCTTGAAAAGGAAAGATTGACAAAGTTGAGCGTTAGACTCAAGAACTGAGTGCAAGTTTTAATCACTTGAAGGATCAAGCTATGGAAAAAAAAAATTATTACATGGATGAAGAATCTGAGGATCTGCAAATTTTTGCTACTGAATATCTAACAGCAAGCCAGGGACAATAGTCATTTCTACCAGAGGGCTTGTAGAGACTGTCTGTCCTCAGTATTGTCTTAAAGGTTAGATTCTGTAGTAACGTGCGTATACACCAAACGTAGTTCACTGTGAAGACACACCCTCAGACTGAACTACCTCTAGAAATGCACTCCTGTCCATTTCAGGCAAGGTCACCCAGGTTAGTGAAGCTCTGCCATGTGTTTAATCGAACCTGGGTGACCTTGTTTGAAACGGAATGGGAAATACTCTCACGAACAGACAGCCTAGGTAAGGGTTAGTGATTTCCACCCAAATGTAGCATGATGAACAATTGAGAAAGAGCCAGCGGGCTGTAGCTTGTATGGTACAGCTGTTTGTGAAGGCATGTTTGTCTGTAGTGTGAATCGTTCTGAGAAGATGTGCATCTTGGGGTTTTTGCATTTGGAGACTACCACTATGCCTGGTGCACTACTGTGACTAACAGGTTTTTTAATCCAGTATGAAGGCTGCTTAAGAATGCTGTTGTATTCTGATATATCAGTAGATTTCAACCTGCTATGGAGTGATTCTTTGTCACTTTCTTAGAATGGGTCTCTCAGCTTTTCATAAGGTCAGGCCATGTCAGGACTTAGCTTTGAACGCCTTTCTCAGAGACCTGACTGTTGAAGAGTGCTCAGGTTTTAAATTGAAAAATTTGACCCACTTGGAGAGGAAGAAGAATAAATAGAACTGGAAGTGGGAAGGTCACCTTTAATAGCACATGTACTACTTCTTAACAAGTCTTACAATTGCTTTGTTTCTTCCTCTCTTAGTGTTGTAAACATGACTACCAAAGGAAGACCTTAGAAAATATCTCAAGGAAACTACAAAGGCTGTTGAGAAAGCAAAGAAGCCAGCTGGACCGGTTAGTAATAAACACAACATTTTCTAGTAGTTATAGTGGATTGACTTCTCCACATTTCTCAGTAGCTACACATCATGTATTTTGAACTGGTGCAGTGAAGCAAAGTAAGGACATTCTCATACAGAAAGCTCACTTTTTAATGCATAATGATAGGCTGGGTTCTATTTGTAGTCTGCCTAAATCCCTCGTAAATAGACAGCTGCTTAATCCAAGGTCGAACAGAAGATTTTAATACATCCTTTCTTCACTTAGAGTTTCTCTCCTGAGCTTTCTGTTAAAAGAGATCCTCTCCTTTTTCTTGGTTTGGGCACATTACTAGAGCAAGCACATTTGTCAATGAATTTAAAAATACGTGGATTTTTTACATGTCAAAATTTTGAACCTCATGCTTGGGAGGCTGTATTGTTTAGAGGGAATATTGAATTGCTTGTGGTTTGTGTTAATTTATATTTGAAGAATCAAGGAGATGGGATAATACTGACAAGTCATAACTTAAACCTCTTAGTGAGAAGAAGTTTGTAGATATCAAATCTAAACCTTATTTGTATGTGTTGTCTAAGAAGAGTTGGAGGGAGCAGGAGGTATGGTTCATGAATACAGGTGGTATATCTGTGTCTGTATTTGAAGTAGCCATCATACATGTTAAGAGTACCTATGACCAGAGTCACTGTAAGGTTATGTGGCATTCATATTCCCTGTCTCTCCTTTCCCAATTGTGCATAACTAGGATAAAGTGCTCAAACAACATGCAGTGCCTTTGTTGTCCAGGGTGGTCTGCACAAGCATTTGCACTATGTGCAGTACATAATGGGAGGTCTCCATATTTCCTGGCTCTCTGATTGCTTTTCTTTTGCTTTTGTTCCTACACTGGGCAGCCTCCATCAGCCTCCACAGTGTATTTAATCTTGCTTGCAGACAAACATGGTCATTTTGTACCTGTCAAAGAATGGCAGTAGGGGCAGGTGTTCCTCTGTCACTATGTACTGCCTCTTGACACAGTATTAAATCCCTCTCCCTCAGTATTTCACTGCCTCTCTGATGTAAACCAAAGGATATTTTCTTTTCCTGTTATGTCTTCAAGAACCCAATTGTTGCATACACCAGCTCCCATTTGAAAGTAGTAACTCTGTCTCTGTGGTTGGTTAGGTTATTGAACTACGTTTCTTATTTTACACTTCACTTTTATTTTCAGAAAAGCAACCTATGGCTCTTTACATTAGGAATCAAGGGAAAGTTTTTCTGGATTGCATTTTGCAAGCTGAAATGTTTCTGACAGTAAAAACAAAATTCTCATCTTTGTTAAGGGCTTGGATCTATTTAGAATACTGTTCTATCTGCAATCATTTCTCTCAAATTGGAGGGAAATTCAAATTCTGAGGTGACATCATGTGACATTTAAGTCATGTGTGAGCAACATGAAATAAAGGAAGTGATTCTTTATGAGAGACAGTGAAACTAAGCAGATAGGAAGAAGGCAAAGGCAAATTTTGTAAAGGAGATGGAAAAGAAAAACCTTTTGTGTAATCAATGTAGCAAACAACAACGCAGACATAAATGCATCAAACAAGAAAGGATTGTTTAAATGTTGTTAGTTATACTTGCTGAGCTGATTGAACTAGAATTGTCTTTGTATCATTTACTGTCTTGTACGTTGAATTAAACAAAAATGGGAAAAAGGCCTAATAAACTAGTTTTGACTTTGAATGTCTGAGCTGTGAAACGCCTTTGTTTCATATATTTGTTTGTGATGTTATCTACAAGTGGTGACTGATTTCTTCCTGTACAATATCCACTCACTACAATTAAAGAAGGGTGAGGCGTTTAACCTTTGCCTTTGTAGTGAGAAAATTAAGTTGTAGATGCAAAGAGAATAGATTATCTAGGTTATTGCTGTGTCTGTTCCAGCACTTCTATATGAAGTGCTCAGCTTTTACAAGTTTTAGATGTTGTGTAACTTTTTCTAGAGTAGGTGGAATAATATATAAAATTATGGTCTAGTGATAAAAGTTACAGCTGTAAACTGAGGTTGACACAGAATAGCAAAGGAAAATAATCTCATATCACAGTTCAAGATTAAGAGGCAATTCATTACAGCAATAATACTTTGTCTTCACTACTGTTACACAAAGCGATTTTTACACACTGTGCTCATTCAATTCAAGCAAAGCCATGGTCCTGTCATGAGCTCTGTAGTTTTCTTCTGTTCTGCTTTGTCACAAGCCACTTTCTGCTTAGGTGATTAATTGCACGTTTGCTTTGGAAGACTATTAGCTCTGGCTTATTGTGTCAAAAGCAATGGCTTTAAACTGAACAGGATATAGCCTGGAATCATTTGAAATCTTATTGCTTCCACTAACCTTGAGAAGGCTCATAAAAACATATAACATGAACTCTGAAGAAAGAAATGTAAAGATCTGTTTGTGAGTGGGAAGAAAACCATTTTCTTCAGAGCAAGACATTAAGATTCATGTCTCAAATTCCAAAACCACCTCCAAACAAGATCAAGATGATCCCTAGGATTTGCTTTAGCTGTTATAATCAGTGTTTTTGTTTGCTATAATTTTCCATTGAATAGCACATAATATCTATGACATGTTTATGGAAGTATTTTCCTTTTTTCCTTCATTCTCCTAGTCTCGTTTGGGTTTTTTCCCCTTTCGCTTTTCCTGTGTCTCTTTCTAGAAGTTCCTCTCTTACTTTTCTGAGTTTGTTTCTCAGGAATGCTCTCAGGTAAAAGTTCCCAGGTACAAAGTTAAATAGATTATGTATTTTTTTAAATATTATTTAATATTTATTTTTCCCTTCATAGTCTTTATATGTTTTAGCCAGCTTGGAGAGGTATTGCATTTAAATGTGTACATCATTAGTGAAGATCTGTGAGTACAACCGAGAGGAGATTTGGCTAAAACTGCTTCAAAAGGAAATGCAGTAGGATCCTGCAATCCTGACCCATTTCCCTTTCCTACAGCAATGAGCTGAATCAGAAGGGAACTAATGAATTCTGGTCGATTTCCTTCAGTGCACCAAAGCTCTTTAAACACATAGCGAAGAAGGGAAATGAAGTAGGATTAGTCCATTTCCCTTTGAAGCCAGCTGTGTGTTCACAGTGCAAGTACTGGAACATTATTTCACTTGCCACTTTCTGGCTGTGGGCCAAACTGTAGTGTCATCTTGAGTTGATGCAAGATCCGAAAATATGGATAGAAACATTTTGCCTCTGGACAGTGAGTAGGAAATTGGTATCCATATGGCAAATTGACTTGTGTTGTTATTCTTCAATTCTTTACCTGTTTGTCAGGGATCATGTCATTATTTTTTTTTACTGGCTTTGCAATGGCCAGAAGCAGTTCTGAGACCTTCTTTTCACTTTTAGAGTGACTCCAAATGAGACTGTGAATTTTTAATGTCATGTTAAGACATTTTGTTGTTTCTTTAGTGCTATTAAACTGTGGTTTTGGGTGAGAAAAAAAACAAGTTTCATCTTAAACAGAATATGTTTGGAGAGGAAGGATGTTTGAGGTGTTGTATAATAATGGAACTTGTATATGTATGACTCATGCATGTGCTAACTTTTGTTCTGCCTCTATATAGCACCTCTCTTTCCAGAAGGTCTCAAAAAATATGCAAATAATGTGATGGTTGCCTAGCACATGAAACACTTGGGGGTGACAGAGCAATGGAACAGGCTGCCCAGAGGGCTTGTGGAGTCCCCTTCCTTGGAGGTCTTCAAGACCTACCTGGACATGTTCCTATGTGACCTGATCTAGGTGAACCTGCTTCTACAGGGAGGTTGAACTGAATGATCTCTGAAGGTCCCTTCCAACCCTAACATTCTATGATTCTATGAAACATCCTTTTGCTCCGAAGGCATGAGACTTCAGCACTCCATTTGTGTTTAGTGTTACAGAGCCATGGCTACCACAAAGTTGAACAGCTCTGATCCTTTATGTAGGAGGTAAGCAAAAGATATGGAAAAGATAGGCAGAATCTTATCCACACCACTATGCACATGAAGTACACTGGAATGAAAAGTGGCTGCAATCTCATAAATACCATGCCACAGGGAAGAATTGGAACATTTGAGCTGAGANAATAATATATAAAATTATGGTCTAGTGATAAAAGTTACAGCTGTAAACTGAGGTTGACACAGAATAGCAAAGGAAAATAATCTCATATCACAGTTCAAGATTAAGAGGCAATTCATTACAGCAATAATACTTTGTCTTCACTACTGTTACACAAAGCGATTTTTACACACTGTGCTCATTCAATTCAAGCAAAGCCATGGTCCTGTCATGAGCTCTGTAGTTTTCTTCTGTTCTGCTTTGTCACAAGCCACTTTCTGCTTAGGTGATTAATTGCACGTTTGCTTTGGAAGACTATTAGCTCTGGCTTATTGTGTCAAAAGCAATGGCTTTAAACTGAACAGGATATAGCCTGGAATCATTTGAAATCTTATTGCTTCCACTAACCTTGAGAAGGCTCATAAAAACATATAACATGAACTCTGAAGAAAGAAATGTAAAGATCTGTTTGTGAGTGGGAAGAAAACCATTTTCTTCAGAGCAAGACATTAAGATTCATGTCTCAAATTCCAAAACCACCTCCAAACAAGATCAAGATGATCCCTAGGATTTGCTTTAGCTGTTATAATCAGTGTTTTTGTTTGCTATAATTTTCCATTGAATAGCACATAATATCTATGACATGTTTATGGAAGTATTTTCCTTTTTTCCTTCATTTTCCTAGTCTCGTTTGGGTTTTTTCCCTTTTCGCTTTTCCTGTGTCTCTTTCTAGAAGTTCCTCTCTTACTTTTCTGAGTTTGTTTCTCAGGAATGCTCTCAGGTAAAAGTTCCCAGGTACAAAGTTAAATAGATTATATATTTTTTTAAATATTATTTAATATTTATTTTTCCCTTCATAGTCTTTATATGTTTTAGCCAGCTTGGAGAGGTATTGCATTTAAATGTGTACATCATTAGTGAAGATCTGTGAGTACAACCGAGAGGAGATTTGGCTAAAACTGCTTCAAAAGGAAATGCAGTAGGATCCTGCAATCCTGACCCATTTCCCTTTCCTACAGCAATGAGCTGAATCAGAAGGGAACTAATGAATTCTGGTCGATTTCCTTCAGTGCACCAAAGCTCTTTAAACACATAGCGAAGAAGGGAAATGAAGTAGGATTAGTCCATTTCCCTTTGAAGCCAGCTGTGTGTTCACAGTGCAAGTACTGGAACATTATTTCACTTGCCACTTTCTGGCTGTGGGCCAAACTGTAGTGTCATCTTGAGTTGATGCAAGATCCGAAAATATGGATAGAAACATTTTGCCTCTGGACAGTGAGTAGGAAATTGGTATCCATATGGCAAATTGACTTGTGTTGTTATTCTTCAATTCTTTACCTGTTTGTCAGGGATCATGTCATTATTTTTTTTTACTGGCTTTGCAATGGCCAGAAGCAGTTCTGAGACCTTCTTTTCACTTTTAGAGTGACTCCAAATGAGACTGTGAATTTTTAATGTCATGTTAAGACATTTTGTTGTTTCTTTAGTGCTATTAAACTGTGGTTTTGGGTGAGAAAAAAAACAAGTTTCATCTTAAACAGAATATGTTTGGAGAGGAAGGATGTTTGAGGTGTTGTATAATAATGGAACTTGTATATGTATGACTCATGCATGTGCTAACTTTTGTTCTGCCTCTATATAGCACCTCTCTTTCCAGAAGGTCTCAAAAAATATGCAAATAATGTGATGGTTGCCTAGCACATGAAACACTTNGAAAAAAAACAAGTTTCATCTTAAACAGAATATGTTTGGAGAGGAAGGATGTTTGAGGTGTTGTATAATAATGGAACTTGTATATGTATGACTCATGCATGTGCTAACTTTTGTTCTGCCTCTATATAGCACCTCTCTTTCCAGAAGGTCTCAAAAAATATGCAAATAATGTGATGGTTGCCTAGCACATGAAACACCTGGGGGTGACAGAGCAATGGAACAGGCTGCCCAGAGGGCTTGTGGAGTCCCCTTCCTTGGAGGTCTTCAAGACCTACCTGGACATGTTCCTATGTGACCTGATCTAGGTGAACCTGCTTCTACAGGGAGGTTGAACTGAATGATCTCTGAAGGTCCCTTCCAACCCTAACATTCTATGATTCTATGAAACATCCTTTTGCTCCGAAGGCATGAGACTTCAGCACTCCATTTGTGTTTAGTGTTACAGAGCCATGGCTACCACAAAGTTGAACAGCTCTGATCCTTTATGTAGGAGGTAAGCAAAAGATATGGAAAAGATAGGCAGAATCTTATCCACACCACTATGCACATGAAGTACACTGGAATGAAAAGTGGCTGCAATCTCATAAATACCATGCCACAGGGAAGAATTGGAACATTTGAGCTGAGACTCTTCTTCTGCAGAGCTATTGGATCTCAGTGTCCCAGCCTTTCTTGTAATGTGTCCACAGACGCTGGCCCTGGTCCTGTCCATTACAGAGCACCTGCAATTTTCATGTTTTTCCATGCCACTGAATGTTTTGCCTGTTTAAGTTACAGTACATTTCTGAAGGCACAAACTAAGCTGACAAATGTGCTGCCCTGATGTCATAAACAAGCCTGAACCAGGCATTACTGGTGCAGCAGTGTCAGATGGAGGTTATATGTTTTTCACAGTTTGTCTTGACATCGCTATGCTGGCAGAAATTTGTAGTGTAGCGCTGACTCTAGGGATCAGTGGATGAAGATTCTTGGCTACACTTAAAGTAGATGTGCACTAACCAAATTAGGGATTTGTAGATTAGGCCTGGGAGTTCAGACATGGTCCAGAAGTAAAAGGAGGGTTGGAGGAATACCCAGAGCACCAGAGCAATATTGGACTCTGTCAGGCTGAATACAGTGCAGCTTCTCTCTGAGGCTCACATTTGCTTGCAGGTTGAGTGAGCTGCTGAGCTGGTACCAGGACTGACAAAAGGGAACTAATATCAACAACCTTTGTATTAAAAATATGCTAGCAAATTTAAGAAAGCTAGCAATAAATATAAGGAAGCTTGCCTCTTATTCTGTCTTCTGTTTTTCACCTAATGATAATACTGTTTGTTTGTAACAGACAGTGAAGGATTGTGACTGCAGAGTTGACCGCAAACCACAAAATCTGAATCTGTATGGGCCTGTCTTTTGAGAAGATTAGGCAGTCCAAAACTAAATCCATGGATAAAGCAGTGATCTTTCTCCAGGCTGTGGAAAAACCAAAGGAATTTCTTAGTTTGCTATTCTTTGTTCTCAGGAAAGCACAGTGAAAGGAGGGAAAATAAGAGAGGCTATGCTTGCATTCTTAAAGAGGGCTTTCAAAAAACTCCCAAACACTCAGACAATAAAGAGTCAGGTAGGAGAAGATGAATGGCCTTGAGAATTTACATGCAAAACTGCCCATATTGGAGAGCTACAGGAAAGCTTAACAGATCTCTATAAGTACTATTAACTCAGCCAAAAGCTAACAGAAAATTGTCAGTATTCTACAAAGCCCAGGGAACAGTCCCAAACTCATGCATGCAGATTAGACATGCATGACTGCTGGGGGCCCTGAGATGGGAGGGGATGCACCCGATGAGGAGAGTGGGGGAAAAAAACAAACAACAAAAAAGTGCAGATAATTCAGTACTCCCTAACCCTCTACTCTGGAGATGTTCCCTTTTGTATCTAACACAACAGAGGCAGAAATTAGGCCACAGCATCCCTGGAGCAGACGGGCCAGCTCTGTCTGTGCAGCAGCAGCATGTGCTTCTTTTCAGGGAGTTGCCTGGCAACGGAATGCTGTCCGCCTGAGTAACTGCAGGAGCCCATTGAAACCCACCGGCGGGCAGAAGCAAGTAGAGAAAAGAAAAGAGAAAAGAGAGGGTGAGTGAGCTCACCAGTTTAGAAATTTCTGGCAGCAAAGCCAGAGCATGAAGAATAAAAGAAGGAAAACAAACTAGGAAAGGGGAGAAAAACGCTTGCTATTCAAGAGTAAGTCTCTCCGGAGATGTCTAATTTTATTCCATACATGTCAGAGAGTTCTAATGTCACTGAGAGATAGAACACATGAGCAAGGTCATACCCAAAGAACATGTTACTTCTAATATGTAGAATACGTATGCTGCTGAAAAGCAAAACTGTGGAAAGCTGAATGCACATAACACATCCTTATGCAGGTAATGAGAGGCATCCTCCCATGTAACTGCTTCCCTTGTATTGCATGCCAGGTGACTGGGCTTTCAGGCCACTAAACTCATCTGCTGTGAGCCCAGCGGGACAGGACATGTGAGCTCCTATAATGACGTCATTAAATGCTTTGCTGGGGACTGAATCTGTTATAATGACCAACAATTAGATTGCATCATTGTGCCAAATGACTAATTTCTATTACTGTGGGAATTAGTCAAATATCACTTCATCTGGGACTGTAAAGAACCTAAGGGAGTCAAGTGTTTAACTCCTGTTGAATTACAATATCTCCTAGAGAAAATTAATGAGCTGAGTCTTAAGAAGCCTTACGGTTTTCCAAGGAGCTTACCTTTATAGTTTGTTGTGCAAGTCTCCTTTTCATTTTTACATGCAGAAATATTAATCAATAATTTTAATTGTTTGCATTTGGAAATTGTGAGTTTTTTGAGTTTTTTAAGTTTTTGAATGATTGCAACTAAATTCTGTTGTCAGGGTTGGGAAGTAAATAGCTGTGAAGATGGACATCTTGACCGTTTTAAGAGTTTGCAGTTCACGGAACTAAATGGTTAATTCAGAAATCAAGATCAGATTCAGGAAATTAGCACTGAAAAGGTCTTCCCCAGAGCCTATTACAGTATGTTTTCTTGGTGAAAACTCAAGCCCTGGAGAAAATATTGGAATTAGTTAAATATCCAAACAGGAAATGTTATATTAAATCAGATCACTATTCCATCTGATATGGTGCCAATTTTTGACAGTTACCAGAAGCACCGGAAAGGATACTGTGAATAATTTTGAAAAAGATTGCCTCTAAAGACAACCTCTTTCAAACCAAAATCTATTGATGATAGGATTAGTTTTTTTTAATGTAAAGTATATAGAAACTATATGTCAGTATGATAGGGGCCATTGTAAGAACTCTAGAAGAGCTCTACGTCCCTATGGACAAGTGCATCCATTTTAAGTTTGAATTATTTTCCTACAGTGAACAATTTCTATGGTGCTTTCTGCCAGGACCTCTGCTCATACTTGTTCAGTCTGCTTTGGCTTTCCTCTAGGTATCTGTAGGAATCCAGCAAATAGTATGAATGTGCTTAATACCTTCAGAATAGTCATTATTGTACATGATACTGTATTGAATATACCCTTCATACACAGAGATATGCTGTCATGCTGTCATACTGTCCTGTTGTGTGAAGGCCACTGTTCTGCAGCAGTCGACAACTCTTGAGTTTCGGGAATGATACTAACAGACTTAGTGGAAGCAGCATAGATCTTCTCTCAGTTACATAATTGATTGGTGATTTATGGTGAGAGCAGAGATTAGGAAACTCTATTTGCAAAGAACTGGGAATAATATATGTGAAAAATTCTGTCCTATGAGGTAGCAAACCCAGACAATTACACTTTTTTTTTGCATCATGAGACATGACAAGAAACTATAATGAAATAAAACACAGATAAAGGACATAATTTTGTTTCCTTTGGGAACCAGAATGTAGATTAGCATGGAGGGGTTTTTTTTTTTGTGTTTTAATAACGGTTCTGATGTTTTTAGAAACAAGTTAGAATGTCTGGGGAGAGTTAACTATCCTGTTAATGGGTGGCTCTCACATTTCACAGTTACAACTGTAGCTTATCTGGCACTGAAAGAAGAAAGTCTTTTGGGATCAAACATCTTATGTACTGTCCCTATGACATTCATAGTTTAATTCAAAAATGCAGTCTTCTGGGGTCTTTTTCAGATTCTGTGTTACAGCTGTCATCAAGCATATCATTCCTATTATTCTCAGTTCACTAGACTGTGCAAGAAACAGTTTTTCTCCGAAAGCCCAGGAAATGAGCCATGTTGATTGTTCATCAGAGAATACAACTGAAGTTTAGCTTTGTGTTTGACTGCAAGAGAATTTTCTGTAATCAAAAACTGTGTATCCATTCTATGTCTGAAAGTAGGATCAGAAATTCCCAGCTTTTCCAGGATATGTGATTATTTCAGCCGTTCTGATACAATAAGACTGAGCTCAGTCTTTACTTTTCTCTTATCGGATTTACCATATTCTACAATACAATAAACGCCCACACAAAAAACAATGTTAAAATAAGGTTAAGATGAGGACATCTACTCACAAAAGGAGGAAGTTCTGAAATACTGCTTTCATTAAAATCTTCACTCAACAAGCAGAACATTGTCTAAAGATGAAGGGTCTGTGGCTAAGGACTGAAAGTATCCTAAAACTTTTACTGCTCTGATATGATCTTTATTTTACAAAATGATTCCTCAGCGATCTGCTCCATCTTGATAATCCTGGTCACTATCAAAATGAATGAAAAGTTATTAGTTGCAATACTTACTGCTGTATATTTTAATGCATCAGTGGTTTTTTTCTTTGATGTCTAGAGACAACATCCAAAGCTGAGAGCCTATGTTCAGTTCTGAAATTCTTCACCCTTTACAAACCTCCTCTGATCATCCTGTTATATCTGCCAGCTTGAGTACCTCATTTGAAGACTGAGTTGTCGATTGTTAGTCTAACTTTTACAGACCCACGTTGAGCTATTTAGTTTTGTTGAGATGTAGATTTCCAAGCACATTTACTCAGTTTCACTTGGACACCACAAAAAATGCTTTTGATACAAATCTTATTCACTTTGATGAGGTTTTCATGGATTCCACAAATATTATTTGACAGCTAGATTTCTTTTCTTTATTGACTCCCTCTTATGCTTACCTTCATTTTGACATGGTATCATTCTTACATAGCATTTAAAAATAACCTAGATTGAGGAAATTCATGCTGTCTTGCCTGAGATTACTTTACTGGAAAGCAATGGTGTATTCAAACTACTGGACCATAATCCAGTGGCAAAATATCATCAGGAATGTAAATCATTCTTTTCAATGCGTTTTTTCCTAAGGTATTTGATCTCAAGAAACATATTTAATATATTCAGCCAGTAAGCATATTGTGATGATAAAATGAGTCAACTGGTAATAAATATATGTCAAGCAAAAGCTACAGTTTGGTAACTCCAATAATGAGGTTGTGTGGAGGTACTGGAAGGAAACTGTCATGACCATACCAGCATCAAAAAGTCACATCTTTTGCAAATGTTCCGTGCCTTCCAATGATCAATGAACAAAAATACATAGTGTTCATTGAGCTACCTGAACAGTATAGGAGAAGCTGTGATGTTGTTTTCAGAAGGTTCAGACATACATGAGACAACTGTATTAAAACAATTTTCTTGCTACTGTCATTCTTGGATAGTTTTGTTCTGGAATAAGAATGTCCATACATAAAGGGTTTGGTTTTGGGGGTTTTAAAAAATTTGTTCTGCTTTGAGCATATATTGTATATTTTTTGTATGAGCAAGTTTAGGCAAGGCCTTAGCTTTTCTCCAGATGCCATTCCAGTACATACAGGTTTTTATTGCAAGTTGCTATGGAAAGCTATTGTACAAGGTAGACAATATTCAGTTGAAAAATTCTGTAGAAAAATCAGGGGTTGTATGTATGTTTGTAATCCTGTACTCCAGATACTGCTGCTGTGAGGAGTTCTGTGTTTTGTCACATTTTACTGTCTTTTTTTTCTGTTTATTTCTGTTTCTTTCTCTTGCCCCATTTATTTTCAATTTTAGACGAAAATGAGTGAATTAACAGATTGAAAAAACAAACAACAAATGAACACATTTTCAGTCATAAACAGCTTAATTATTATAAATTGGGATGTGTTTCTTTAACATAATTAACTGGCAAAATATGATGGCTATCAGATTAAGAACAAATCTGATTTTGTTTATTCTGGATATAGGTACAGATCCTTTGTTGTCTAAGTTGTCATAGCTGATGACTTGTTGAACTGTGATATATTACTCCAGCTGGGGAGCAGCCAGTGTAAGAATATTGATGGATCAATGGTTCAGTGTTTCTTTCATTTTGTAACTTCCTCCTCTCTAGATTTTCCTTAGTGTTACTCTTATGTGTTTTCCTCTGTCTTTTTCTGAGCTACAGGGTTTGGTTTTTTCTAGGGAGCGAACATAGTGTTTATAGGGTTATTTAGTATAATACACGTTTTCACATTTATTTTGGTCTAAAATTTACATATGTTTGGCACTAATGCTGTCAAATGGGAGTAAATCCTAAGGAGGTGCCCCTTGCTTAACCCAGTGTCTTCTGTTGTCCAAAGGATAACTTCAAAGCTGATTATTTTACCAAGAGGCACCACACAGGGCAATGCTTTGATTTTCTTTTTTTTTTACTGCTCACAAGCTCTGATAAAGCAAATTAAAATAAGATTTCTCAAAGACTTCTTTATATTTTTAGTTGCCCCAATAAAAGAGATCACCTTCATGGTTTTGGGTGTGCTGTAAAGTGTTTTTCTGTTGAGTTAGTGTGATTACCATTTGCACATTCCTTAGTTTAAAGGAAAAAAAAGAAAGCTTTATAACATGGAGCCTGTATTACACAGCCCTGTCATTGTGTTTAAAGTGATTCAGTACTGCAGCTGTTTATTCCTTTTCTTCTTTTCTCCGACAACAATTTAGGACGATTTTGGTTAATGTGAAATCATGTTCTTATTATTCACTTATGTTATAAAAATCCTACCATATTTGAAAGTGTCATCAGTTCAGCAACTGTTTGAAATTGTATTGAGAATTTAATAAATAGTAGCAGATGGGTCCCCAGTTTCAATCCCTATAGTGAAAGATGTGTACTGCCCAGAACCTGTCTTTAAATAATGACTATACCATATGTTGTTGTAAAGAAACACATTAAGGTTTGGCAAACTGTTTAAAAAATTACTTTGTATCTTTCAACCTCTTATTTTAAGTTTACCAACGTTATCTCAAAACATGGAAGAAGTGATTTAAATCAAATACTTCAGCAGTGTTGATTAGCATTTAACCTGGTATGTGCTAAACAGGCGTGTGAATAATTGAGAAGGACTTCAAAAATTACTAATGCTATATCAAATTGTATGGTGGCAAGTCATTTAACTGGGTTGTCCTGAAGTTTTGTTTGATATGTGAGAACATAGCCAGCTCACACTGGGTTTATTATGAATGCAGGAAGTAATGGTTATTAGGGCCTGGGAATCCTATTAAAACATGTACTTGAATTAGCATGTTATCACTGACAGTAGTCTTACTTTGTTTAGCAAACCAAAGAGATTTAAGTGTTTAAGTATTAAAAAAGCAGAAGGTACAGTAAAAAATGATGTACACAAAAGTGAAATAAAAGATGAAGTCAACAACCTATCTTTTAGTGCATTAAAAGTAACCACACACTTAACATGTGGACTCTGTTAATTTACGACAGTTGGAAATGGCAGCTAAGAGAACATAAAGTCAAGGCTTGCATGAAGTAGTAATATCTTTTTCTAGACAAATTACCTAAGTGAAATAACAGCTGGACTTTCTGGGGTATAAGCTGTTATTTAGACCCAAAGTAAAGCAACTACTGAATATATTGTTCTGTCTAGTAAAAATATTAACTATTGCTATGCAGCTTAAATCATTTATGTGCACAGACTATCACAGTTACAGCATCGTTGCTACTAGAAACAATATATTTGTGAAAAGAGTTTTTTTTTTTCCCTAGTCAACCTCCAATCTGCCTCACAAAGTGATGCCTATGGTTTCTGGGAGGGAACCCTGACGTGCAAAAAGTGCAGAGTCAATAGTAGTTCCACATGCCATGGAATCCAGTTAGAAGTGGTATACTTTGAGACAGAGATCCTTAGATGCAGCTTGTGTAGAATTACTGTCAGATTCATTTAGGTATGTTCCATATTTGTGGTCACGGTGTTTGCTAGAGACTGTTCCTGAAGACTTTGCTGCTATAATCTACAGCTGAACATTTTTCCTCCAAGACTGAACCCTTGATAAGTTGTTATAGTTTTAAGTCACCATTTGTAGTCTTCACAAAGGGGAAGCACCAGTTATGATTAATATTTGATATTTTGAGCCCTGTTCTGGAGGTTTTAATAAGTTCTTAAGTTCTATTTCTGTAGTTTTCTAAGATGTGGTAAGATTAATGGTGTTCCCTGGCAATCTTTTCCAACACAGAACTGACTCCCTCATTTAGGCTGAATGAGCAGTTGTGTTGAATCATGAAGATTCAACAAGAACATACTGTCTGTACAGTTTTTGCCATCTGGCTTACTATCTCGGAGTACTTTAGATTTTGTCATTGCTTACTAAGGTATTTTAAGCAATGCAACTCTGTAGTGCCAGTTACTCCTTTATAATGGGTCATATGGATTACTTTTTTATTTGAAATAAATTTTTTTCTAAGATATGGGTAATAATTAGGTGGTGCAGGAATGCATGTTTAAGGATGTAATGATGTGATGAAACATATGGCTAGTACAAGCACATCCATAGTTAGTAGCAGCGTTGTAGCTGTTGGTCTGAGAGTAGAAACACAAGCAAAGCAAGGCTTCTGAGAAGAGGCAAATTCTTATTGTATCACTGGAGAAATCAATGAGCTTTTGAGAATGCAAGACAGAAAGAGACATAAAGTAGAAGCAGCAAATGTCAAACTGTATTCCATTTGGGAATAATAGTTTTGATAATTTAAATTCCTTAATTATGTTAAACAGTGTGAAGAAGAAAAGGTGGCAAGTGCTGCTATGGCACAGGGAGAGATGGAAAAGTCATTAATCACAAGGAGACTGAAGGATGATGATGGAAAACTACAATAAAGGGAAAGTTTAGAAGCAATTACTAAAAAGAAAATATCTAATCTATTGAGATTGAGAGTTTAGTATAAACAAAACCACAACTATGCTCTTCCAAAGTAACCCTGTGAATTTTAGTAATTCCTTGTGGGTTTGTGTCAGAACAGAACTTCTCCACCAGCATCCTTGCCAGACTGGGATTTGCTATCTTTAATGTAATTGTCTTCATGTTTGCATTTCAAGTAACTAGATTCTTTCTTTGTTCTTTCATTTCCTTAAATTAAATGTTTTCTCTCTTTAAGTGTGACACACTTGTTCTTTGATTTGGTGAGAGAATCAAAGCGACTCAGATAGATTGCATAGCATTGTCTCTAATCAAATGAAAGTAGATAACTCTGTAGTTTGAAAGTGAAACCCAGCAGCAGTTCCAATGAAAACAAATCTCATTAAGTGTAACTATTTTTTTTCTATTTACATTGCCTTGTTTTCCATCTCCTTGCAAATTGCTGTTTCTTCCTTCTTGTTTTGTAGTTCTAACAAAGCAAAATGAAGCTAAACATGCTTTGATTGCATTTACATCATCCAAAAAAATTCAGTGACTGTCATACATTAGAGAAAGTCTGTGCTTCATTTTAAAAAAGACTCAGTTAAGTGAACTTTGTAGGAAGTTTTTTGTTTGCTATTATCAATACTTCTTCTTCCATAACAAATTTATCTGAAATACTTTCAAGGGAAGATATCTTGTAGCATTTCAAAAGAAGACATGCTTGGAGTCTTACTGAAGTGTTTCCTGCAACAATATGATTCTCAAGAGTTATTAAATGCCTTTGTTAGTGTATACATTTTATTTTTAGTAATAATGAATGTAGATGTTTACGAAACTTCTCTTTTTGCCTGTGAAGTGTCCTACCAAAATGAAATACAGCTGTGCTGTGAAGCAGAGAACAAGACTTATGGTTAGTATTGTTCACTTATTATAGCAAAAATGCCACTGAAAATCCGCTTCCAAGAAATTATATCTCACGTTACTGATACTATACATTTTATTATGAAATTGATAGAATGACAAATACTGGTCTTATTTGACAAATATATACCATAACAAAGAGCCAAACACCTAAAGTATTTGTTGAAGTGGCAATTATGATTGAGTGGTAGCATTTGCATACAGAATAATTACACATGCAAAGACAAAAAATTATGTGGCCTAATAATACCTGGACCTGCAAAAAAGGTTTAATATATAAATATTCAAGGAGATAATTTAAAAAAAATAGCTCCTTATGTAGCTCAGTACTTCTATCAGCAGGAGGTGGGGACAGTAAGAATTGTGGACTGTTAATTCCTGGAGCATTTCTGTGACAATAAAAGGATTATATATTTTATAAACTCATAACACTGCATATGGAACATAGTTTACAGTAGACATTCAAGAATGGAAATGTAAGATTTTTGTGTGCATATTTGTAAACCAATTTCTTGTGAATAAACAGTATTCTTCTGAAGAAGGTGATACATGAACTACCTGTTCCTTAACCACAGCAGTTTTATAAAAGGTATAAAATACTAATCATCTTTGATTCTAAGCAGTGAAATATACATTTCTGTAAGCAATTATGGTTTCTAAAGGAGAACATAGAGAAGTGCTTAAGATAAAATGTGCAGTAAAGTTTTACAAAAAAATTATCATACCAATTTGGAAGGGAAGAAGACATCATTCCAGATTAAAGATGCTAGAAATTAGAATAGTTCTGTTCTCTGGAAATATAAGGAGGGAAAGGAAGAAAGAGGGTAGCATGCTGAGAGCATAAGTAAGGCAATTTAGAGTAAGATCAAAATTACAGCATGGCTTCAGAACTAGGAAATAGAAATGCTTGGAAATCAAAACTAGCATAATTTCGAACAAGATATGGAAAAGACATTTAGACATTTGGTGCTGTTGAAAAAGAACTGATAATACATGGGGATTCCAGAAAACTCCTAAACACTGGTTCATGGAATCATAGAGTACTTGATGCTGGAAGGAATGTCTGGAGATTGTCTAGTCCAAAGTCTCTGCTCAAAACAGTCAACTAGGACAGTTGCCCAGGACTGTGTCCAGCTGGATTTTGAATATCTCCAAGGATGGAGATATTCAGACCATTCCCTTTTGTTACCACCTTCACAGTGAAAAACCAACTGACACTCCAAAAAGCTGTAATATTGGATTCTGAGCATAAAGTTGCTTTATTTCCTTATGTAGAAGAGATTGAGCTTTTGAGGAAAACTATGAAAATTTCTGTGTAGACAGGTTTTGTGGTCATCTGCCACTGAGTAATAGCAACCTTTTGAGTGATTGCTGTAAACTAGTTTTTGTGAGAGGACAGCTATTGACCTCTATGGGTTATTTAACTTTATGGTTCACAATAGTCTCATCTCCATCAGTACTGCTGGAGTGTAAGTGGCTGAAGGTAACCAGTGCCTTAAGATTTTAATCTCCTATCAATTAATGTTATTTTGAATAGTTGCTTGGTCTGGACATCTGGCATGATTGCTTCTATCATATTGCTTTTGTCTCCATTTCCACCAGACATATGCCCTACAGATGCTGTTTTCATTGCCAAAAAGGTCTAAAAAACCTAAGTTAGTCTCAGCGATCGACAGAATCTTCATCAACATAAATCACTTTGTGATTTCCATAAAGTTTTTCTCTCATTATATTTGACCTACTAATTTAAATAAAGCTATAAATTGTGTCATGTTCACTAAGATTTCTTTCAAGCTAACAAGTGTTCATTTTTCTTAATTCTCTATCAGTTGTACGTTTTACCGAGTGCAACTCATCCCTAGGTTGTAATGTCCTAAAGATTCTGTGAAACAACAGGAATTCTTTCTCTCTCATTGGCAAAAGGCCATTGTCACAAAGATGTTGCAAGAAGATTTAAATTCTGAATATTAATAATAAAGAATATCCCTTCATTCTCTGCATATTGACCAGCTGATGATTACTGATAGAATAATTTTATATTTCTATTATATGGACCACTAGTATACTGATGATTTTGAAAGCTGTGTAAAACAAATTATGAGCTTATCAGTTCCACTTCTATTTCAAATTCATCAAGTAACATGTTGTGAATTACGTAGCATTACTTATCCAGTTTTGGAGTTAAAGATGTGCAGGTCTTCACAGTTCTAACTTAGTAGACAGAAATAGACACTCAAGCCTACAATCTGTGCATATTAGCAATATGCAGTATTATTTCTTCAATGTGAGTATTTAATTGGCTGGAAGAAGTTGCTGAAAGAGGAAGAAAATCTCATTGTATTCTTGCATATCAAATTTACTTGACTATGTCTAATTATATAGTGCTTGACTGTCAGCAGAAAAAGTGCTTGGGTAATCTTTTCCAAGAAGATAANATATATTCTAAATTTATATGATTTTGAAAGGATGTATTTGTAGCCTGAACACTATCTCAGGTAAGATACTTAAAATATAGCCTTTTTTTCCCCACTATATTTACTTGAACCTGTGTACTCCAGAGCTGTTGCCTTCACAGTAGACCTTCCAAATAAAGTAGCTGCTCACTTAATCTAGGAGCCACAAATAGTCTTCTCTTTCGTATCAGAGAAAAGAAATTCTACAGTATTCATTTCTAGTATCAAAAAAGGGGAAAAAAAAAGAGAGGAGAGGTTAGACATCCATCTCAGACTTTTGTTGTATGCTTTTATTGTTAAATTCAAGCTCAGGATGATAATTATGGTGGTAATAATACCATTATTTCAAGGAGTTAATTTAGTTTTCTCTCAGTTTATTTCCACATTCTAATTCATTTCACAGGAAATTTCTTCNCTACAATCTGTGCATATTAGCAATATGCAGTATTATTTCTTCAATGTGAGTATTTAATTGGCTGGAAGAAGTTGCTGAAAGAGGAAGAAAATCTCATTGTATTCTTGCATATCAAATTTACTTGACTATGTCTAATTATATAGTGCTTGACTGTCAGCAGAAAAAGTGCTTGGGTAATCTTTTCCAAGAAGATAATAAAAAAAAAAGTAAAGAAAAATACAGAAATACTGGGAAATTTTTTGTCCCTTTTCTTTTTCTCTTTTTTATGGCAATTCCAGCCATTTCCATTTTGTCCATTGTAGGTAAAACACTGTTTGTGATAAAATACTTAATTTTCTACCTTTCCCGTTTTGTTATGCACAGTCAGATTTTCCTGTGCCAAAATGCTTTTGCTAGGACATAACAGTTCAAANTCTTCTCTTTCGTATCAGAGAAAAGAAATTCTACAGTATTCATTTCTAGTATCAAAAAAGGGGAAAAAAAAAGAGAGGAGAGGTTAGACATCCATCTCAGACTTTTGTTGTATGCTTTTATTGTTAAATTCAAGCTCAGGATGATAATTATGGTGGTAATAATACCATTATTTCAAGGAGTTAATTTAGTTTTCTCTCAGTTTATTTCCACATTCTAATCCATTTCACAGGAAATTTCTTCACTTTGTTGCAGCCTGGTACCACTGTTTTTACAGGATTGTGCAGTCCAATCTTTCTCTTTCCTTGCGAGTCAATATCAAAGATTCTTGCAGTGGCAGTTGCTCATACTAAGTTATTTTCTATCCTTACCTTGGTAGCTGACAGGTGAAATGTTTCACAAACTCCATAGTCTACTTTGCACTTCTAAACTCTTCAAGGCTCACAGTCAGTCTCCTCTGAAGGGCAGACGATATCTATGTAACAACCCACCTTGATCTTATTTCTACCAGATCTTATGTGCCTGGATTCAATTCCAAATGTTAGGATCTATGGAAGCTTGTTCTTTCTGGTCGCAGAAGACTCACTTAGCTTTGGGAACCATTCCTTTCCCTTGACAGTTTTCATTCCTAT
>WBNH01010406.1:0-48625 GCA_013401255.1 Urocolius indicus | reverse complement strand
ATATTTTATTTTAGTTTAGTTATTAAAGTGTCCTTATTCCAACCCAAGAGTGTTACTTTTTTGTTCACTGATTCTCCTCTCCATCTCACTGGAGGGAAAGGATGGGGTAGTGAACGGATGGCTTTGTGGTGCTCAGTGACTGGCTGGGGTTGAACCATGACAGTGGTGTAATTGTCCTGTGCAAATTCACAACTGTGTGTTAACATACTGCAATTCATAGATTGTCTTTCATAATTTTATGGAAAAAAGATTTTGTTCTCCTAGAAACCCATCAATTAAATAAGACAAATTCTAGCCTGTGAAAAGGCAAATGCTAAAGTATTAGCAGACCTTCAGTTTAGTCAGAAGAACTAAAGTGATTCATCCTCCTTCTCCTTCCTTCCACTCAGCAGCCTTCCTTCAGCAAGATGGATCAAATCCTGCAGTTCAGTTCCTCCTGCTCTCAAACCTCCTTTCCAATAGTCTGTACCAGAGATATTGCTATCTTTTGATGTCAGTCTTTAAATAACATCCTTGATATGGTTGTAACAAACTGTACTAGAATAAGAGGGATTACCTGATTCAGTTTCTGCAAAATCACACAACAAATGCTAAGAACGATTTCACAGATGTGCAATTACGTCACAGAATGTGCAACTGGTTGACTGAGGAGGAGGACTATGACTATTTCCTTGGGCTTCATTTTCTATCTATTCCTCTCTGCAAGCAGGCAGGAGGTAAATACTTCCTTATAGTTGGAGGGTCACAGCTCAAAAGAGTGAGAGACTACAACACCTTAATCTTGCAGAGACCCTACATACTGCTATGGACCTGAAGATACTACTGCTGTTGGGAGAAGGTGAATCAGCTTTCCAGTGCAAACATTTTTTATGTAATGGAAACTTACACAATTCTAAGCATGCTCAGCTTCAGAACTGAATCCAGTGATGAAAAAGTAGGTTTCCCATGTAACTACTGCTAAGCAGTGTGATATATCTTGCCTTCTGTTTCCTGTCTAAAGCAGACTATTCTTTCCACACAATATAATGCCAACTGTTGTTATGATTTTTTGGCACATTCACAGGACTTTCTGTGAATGATATGGCATTGGTAACATTATTTATACAAGCTACTCGTCTAAACTCAGAATACCTTGGCACTCATTCCTATACCAAAACTTCCAATCAATATGTGAACAGGTTGAATGCCATCTGAAAACATAGACGTATGTAGGCAGCCAACACATTCTTTTTTTATGATCATATGTGTGCTTCGGGCAGAAGTGCCAGTAGATAGTCTAGCAGCTTGCTGCTTAGATTGAGAGAGGTAGCTCTTTTCTCTTTGAATTTAAGCTGCTTGGTTCTTTTATATTTTGAGGAGAATATTGATATACTGAAAAGTATCTTGTATTTTTTGCTATGATGCACATATCTTATATTTTCCCTAGAATAAAAACTTTTCCAAGAGAGAAATTCTGCTGGTAAATATTTTTTTTTACTCTTGGCCAACATTTTCAAATGTGAAAAGTTTCAAATAGTTTTTACATTTTCCTGGAAAAAAAGACGTTAGTAGGTCTTGTAATGTGTGATAAGATAGAGGACTTGGGGTCATATTAGAGGAAGAAGACATGGGAGTCCTGTTACAGATAGATGGGTAATTGCTTAGTCCACACAGGCTAAACTTAAATCTGGCCACTTCTGAGTTGGAAATGATTAAAAAGCATTAGGTCTTGACACAGTAGTCTGACCTCCTTCTTGCAGGGTATTACAGTAACCTTTTGTACCCACATAAAATTCGCAATTGCTTTTTGTATCTTTTTTGTGTGTAATATGTTCCTCAGTTTGGCTGCACCCACATTGGCTGATAAAGTGTTTTATCTTTTGAAATACCTTTTTACAATTTTGTATATCGTACTGTTCATGCATTAGGAAACAGAGACTTATTTGATTTAAAATATGCTGAAAGCTGTCTCAGTCTTTTCAAACTCTTTCAGTTTCTTCTCATCAAGTTATTCTTATAACTCTTCTCAGAATCTTGTGTGTTTCTTTATAATGCATATATTACACATTATTCCAGACAAGAAAAATAGAAAAGCTGCATTTTTGTTCAATATAAAAGAATTCTTATATTCTTCATACTATTGATTGTTCTGTTCCTTATGCATGCCTAGCATAGTATTTGCTTTGTATCTGAAATTGCACAGTGAAGAGAGGTCTCCATTTAATAGACCGTAATGATGTATAAGATCATTGACGTTAGTGTAAAATCTTGTAAAGTGCATGAATGTTTAATTCTTCTCCCCCTCATCCTTCACTCCCTTACTTTACCTGTATTTATTGGTAGAAAATGCATTTTCCTATTATAGTAATATATTTAAGTCTTACTCTGACTATATCTTACCCCATGGCTACTTTTCCTAATAGCATGGAGCACCTTAGAAATCAAAAGAAACTGTGGCAACTAAGCCTCTTTTGTATATAGGGACATGCTTTATTTATTGCAAGATGTTCAAAGTGTCAGAGAAGTCAGGACAGAGGCACAATGTTTATTCTTTAAAAAGTGCCAATTATAGCCTATCATCACACAGGCATCGTTCTATATTGCTTTTAATTCTTTTTTTCAGCCAGATACAGATATAAAATTTTCTAATCTCATGCATTTGAATAAAAGGAATTTTTAAAATACAGGAAAAATGTGCTACATGTTAGTACTTTGCAGCATCAACTGTGTTTTATTAGATACTTCAGATTTTGGATAACAAGCCATTTTAGTTTATCTGTTTCAGAACTATGAATACCTCAAGTCCAGGATTGGCTTCTGCTTGTGATATCTGTTAAAATAATTCTTTTGACATTTACTCTGGTTTGTCATAATTTTTCTTTCAAAAAAAAAAAAGAAGAAAAAAGGAAAGGACCAAGAAACCTTTGCTTCTTAGCAATATGCTTGGTTGTTGCTTGATTGGATATTTAGTGAGCCAGCCTCTTTTTCACAGTCTTCCTACTCCTTTTATACCATAAAAATATGAAACAATCTAGAGAATTTTATTTAGAGTTTTTTGAATTCAAATCTATAATACTAAAATTTGGAACTAAGTTCAAAGTTTAAGGAATTCCTGGACCTACTTACAACTTTCTTGAGTACTGGAAGTCAAGTCTCTCACTATATAAAAACTATTATTAAAATATGCATCCATCATATACATATACATGTATATGTACCTATACCTATATGTATGCATACACAAAATGTGTGAATTTAAAAATCTAAAGTCTAACTTTGTCTTTCCTCTTTGATGGTGTTAATATCAAGAGGTATATTCTAGGGCAGAAGAAGACATCTGTTAACTTCATGAATCCAAGTTGTTGTCATCTGTAATATTTATTAAAATGTTACTGAAACGTAACATTGCTTTTGTTCCTTGAGCTTGGGCACATGACAAAACCACATGGTATTACAGCTGACCATATATGAAATCTGTCATCACATATATTCTCAAAATTGTATTATTCTGCTACTGATTAAAAAGCTTTTCTCTAACCTGTCTTAGATTTATAATCAAGGAAAAGTAAGTTTGTTGTTATGAGATAAATTTTCCTCTTTTTTTATGCAGATATGAATGTAGAAATACTCCTGATGAAATTTACATAAAAGAAAATAAAACATCAATTTATGTTTTTTGAAATACAAAGCTATTAGCTTTTGGTTCACAATGAAATGTTTATGTCAACATTAGCAGGAACTAAAATATTAAATAATTGTGGTTTGGAAATACAGACTGTTAGCAGTCATGTCTTTGATGAATGCACAATCCTTTTCTGTAGTTTTACAGGCTTTTGTGAACCTAGTTTCAAAGATGGTTTGGAAATCCAAGGAGTCACAGAGTATAGGGGAGTATATAGAATAGGGGATATATCAGTATCAAAGCACAGAATCATAGAATCATTTAGGTTAGAAAAAACCTTTAAGATAATTCAGTTAAGCTGTTAACCTAACAGTGCCAAGCCCACCATTAGACCATGTCTTAAGCATCTTGTCTACAAGCCTTTTAAATACATTCAAGGATGGTGACTCCACCACTTTCCTGGGAAGTCTTTTCCAATGCTTGACAACTCTTTCAGTGAATACATTTTTCCTGATAACTAATTTAAATGTAAACATTTGTACAATCACTACTTTTAACCATGCTCAATATGTCTGGAGTGCAAAAGGGAAAGTGGGAGAGCTAAAGCTACTTTTGTTCTGTTCAGGTCATCTGAGTTATCACATAGGGCTGATATCCCTACACTGAGCAAGATTGCATGCTAGAGAAAAAACAGTTCCTCCTGCTTATTTAGGCAACTTCACTTCTAGTAGTAGCCCCGCTTGTTTTTTAATCAAGCATCTTAATTGCCAGCATTGCAAACAAGCAAAAGAGTTCCCTGCTCTCTGTAACTCTCTCCTGGCTGCAACAACTGAGCAACAGAGGGAAACAAACACCTCCTGTTGTTTTAATATAAGCCAACCCTTTCCTTCTCCATCGCCATACCCAGCTTCAACCAGGCTGCGGTAAATCTCCTTGCGCAAATACTGTCGTTGTTTACATAACATTCAGAATGGATAGCTCTAGGGAGCCGTATTAAACAGTGGAAATAGCTTGCAGCTTGGGCCTCAGCTGGTAAAAGTAAATGCTGAAGAGCTGTGAAGGGTGACTTATTCCCAGTCAGCTAGCTATTTGGTTTCTGATCTTTGACAGATGAGTGAAACTTGTTGCAGTAGTTTGAGACATTATCACCCCAGCTGTTGGCTCGGCTATTCTGCTGGAGGTCACCACCTCCATAATAGCATTTGCTGTTTGTGAAGAATCAGTCCTTATACCTTGTATATCTGGCATTTTTCTCAAACTCAAATTCAGTGGAAATTTAAGCTGAAATACTGGACACCTTACCAGAGCATCAGAAGTGCAAGTGGCTACAACCTTCTTGAAAGCAAGAACACTTCTGACCTACTTATACCATATAAAGGTTGAAGGTGTCTCAAAATCTAGTTTTGCAATTCTTTCTATCAGAACCAAAATTAGATCATTTTTATAATTTAAAAGGATCACACATAGCTATGTTCATCTAAATCTGAAGAGTAGAACCTATAGTGCTACAGAGTTTTCAAATTTTTTACAATATACTATTTCAAAAACCTATTTCACAGCTTACAGCTTTGTCATGCTTGGAAATATTTAGTCTTAAATTCTGTACAACCCAAACCTGAATTTTCTTGAAATGTGTTTTAATGAATATAGTTCTACTTTCCTGAAACATGAGACAAAAGAAATAACAATTTTGTTTGAAAACATGATAGGAAAAAAATAATTTGGTCAGCACAACTAACCTTCTAAGACATCCGTATTAGAATAAGGAAGGAAATGCAACAAGATGTTGCTGTTTGTAACACCAACGTGTCTTATCTGGGCTCAGCAAAATAATTTTAGAAAATTAGCACATCCTAACGTGCATTTGCTTGAGGCTGACAGTCAAATACCCTAAAATTATCATTTCTGGAGACCATCATGGCTACAAATCTCCTGAAGTTGATAGGTCACAAAAACTGCCCCTCTGGAAATTAGTTGGGCTGACCTCAACCCCTTGCAGCCCTTATCTTGGGCTGTACTGGGCAGGAGTCTTTGCAAAGTGTCTGATTATGTCATAGGAGTTTGGAACTATATGATCTTTAAGATTCTTTGAAACCAAACTGGTCTATGATTCTATGGAGAGTCTATGATTCTCATGGCTATGGAGATAAAAGTGTTGTCTAAAATGGCTGAAACACTTCATTCAGTACACATGAAGATTTTTATCAAGAGAAAAGAACATATGCATGTGTCACAGTGGGTCCATCTGTCTCCTCCAAGGCTATGCTACTGGCACTTGGAGAAGTGTAAGATTCTGGATCCATTGGCATTGATTGTCGCACTAGTCTGTGGCTTAGAAATTTTTGAACTGAAGAAACTTCTGGACTCAGACAAAGCAGGTTTACTGATTTATTTAACTTCTTTTTGAGTCCCTTTAAATTTTTGACCCCTTCTGTCTTCTACAGCAATGAATGCTATTGAACAGTGTGCTGTCTGAAGAATGGGTTTTTCTTTGCTTTGAACCTGCCAACTCTTAATTTCTTGTTATGGCTCTTCATTTTGTATCATCAAAGCAATATCATTCTCTGTTTGCGTTCTCCAAGCTACTCATGATCCCCTATACCTCTGTTGTAGTCCGCTTCAGTTTTGTTTCTGAAGGCTGAAGAATCCTACTCTACGTAATCTCTCTCCATATAGTTGTCTGGTCTTGTTACTCTTCTCTTGGCTATGCTAGTTGTATAATATCCTTTCCTGACATAGGATAGTGAGAGGGGAATACACAAACCATTCAAAATGAACATAAACCTACATCACTAGTTCACAATGACATTTTCATGTTTTCTGTTCTTCACTCTTCTCTTACTAAAGTTAGTCTAAAATTTCTTCACTGAGAGGAAGCAGCTAATCTAGAGACTGTCAAGTATGTATGGTTAGAATTATTTTTCCATATGTTCAATGGTTTATGTTTGGCAAAAATAAACAACACCCTGATTGTATTGTTCAGCTACCCAGTAACCTAACAATCTTTAGTAATTCTTCTCAGTTGGATTTTGGTTTTACTATGTTCAAAAATTTAGCAACAACTGCAAAACTTTTGTATTTGCTATCAGTTCCCTCTTATGGAATCCTTATAGCTATCAGTTGTACAGGAGAGACAGTTTCCTGAGACACTGCTACTTTTTTGAAAAGTGGGAAGCTGTATAGTGAATGAGGCAGGAGTTTGTCAAGAAGAAAAGAAAGTCTCAGATGTCATGCTATATATACATTTAGAGAACATTTGCTTGAGTTTGCCTGACATTTGACGTTTTTCTTTTAAGACAGCAGCTGTGTAAAAACATTAATCTTGTGTAGACTGATTTGCATATAGTACCTACATGCAATTTTACGTAACAATAGAGCCACTTTGTGTTTTACAGTTTGCTCATTAAAATTTTCTTGTGAACTAATGATGACAGAATTTCTCTATTTGTTACCCTACTTACTGGCTCTTGAAGTACTGAAGATGTATTAGTACCTGCAGGAAAGCTGTAGATGTTTGGAGACATTAAGCTGAGTTTTCTCCTCCCCCACATGGAAAGAAAATAGTCTGATGAAAAAAAAGTTCCTTTTTATCTAAGAGATCTAATCATTACTATACTCCATGCTAGAAAGGTCAACTGAGTGTGAATTCTTGTGCTATCTGCTTGAAATAAAGACTATAGCTTGTGAAGTTACTTTCAAAATAATTTCCATACAACATAGAAATTATTACAAAAGTGATATATTCAGAATACATTTAAAGATTTGTATTTCATCTTTTGTATTGCATTTATTCAAGGGGATAAATTATGCTAAGATCATAGGAAGTTTTTCAGCCCATGGCTATTTCATTTGGGGCACGGTATGTTTGGTCCGAGCACTTTAGTAAATCTGATAATGAATCTACCTTTAAAAGCAGAATTCCAGGACCTCATATTTTCTCATCATTTCCATTATTTAAGGATTTTCAAAAATTGCCAGAGGAAACTGAAGGCAACATAATACAAATATAAACATAATACAAAGCTCAAATACTTGACACAGTATTTGAAAAGGAAGCTAGGTCCAAAAGCTGGCTTTAGCTAAGGAGACAAGTTTCTCTGGGTCTGTACTAACACATTATGTGAGGCAGAGGCATTAACAAGGGCACTGGTGTGTATTATGTCAATACTGCTTGCCAGCACATTTCTGGCACAGTTCTGGACTAGGACAACTGGCACACTAAAGGCAATGTCTGAGTATGCCTGGGGCATAGCAGAGGGGAAAGAATATTCTCCATAGTTCACCTGTATGGGGGATAAGCAGGAATACATCTGGACACATGCTGTGCAGTATTAACTGTGATTCTCTGTACAGTGCTTAATTCTTCTGGATACTGAAACACCTTAGAGATCACTCCACACTACTTCAGTCTCAGCTGGAGTTCATGATGCCATTTATGGGCCTATAAATACTTTCAACAGCCTTTTGGTTTTTTTGATCATACTGAGAGTTCAACATCTTTAAGAAAAATCTCTTGAAACACATCACATAATACTTAGTGAAAGATATTCTGTATCATTAGGCTGGTTCTAATGCAAATATCATGCTTTCATGCTGTAAAATTACTGTTGTAGTAGAACTATAGAAATTGTAAAGAAGTACCATCTGTGATGCCGAGAATCTGAGTATACAGTGTTTATTCAGCTATGAAGAGTTTATTTTGCAAATATGCATCTGAGTCTCTGTAGAATAAACTATGTACAAAGTGTTTCCTTCTGCCAGAATTATGTTGCATATCTAATGCCTTCTCCATGTCTCAGGAGTCAGAAAGGGACAGTTTGATTTCCCAGAGGAGACCATTTCTCTTCTTAAAAGACTTGCAGGGCTGTTGACTCCTTCAGAAGTTCCTTCTGTTTCAGAGGCTCTCTGATATGTCTGCTTTCAAACATAGAAGATCTCAAGGAGTTCCCACCTCATTCCTTTGCCATTTCTCCTCTACATGCTGGATGAGATATGTTTCTGCAAAGAAGTTCTGGTAGTGTACTGTAGTACTAGTGTTGTTTACTATTTATATCAAAACCATGAAAAATTTGCAACTTTAAGATTAAAACCTAAATCTGGAAATCCAAGCAGGTTTGTGTTTCTTTGATATTTTCTTGCCAAAATACCTCTTCTTACAGAGACATCTGCTGAACTGAGGCAAAACATATTCTATAATGTGATCTGATATTAGAGAAGCATTTAGAAATAAGCTTTTTTTGCTCATTAATTTCTAGGAATTCTGAGACTTCTTTTTTTTTTTTTTTTTCATGGTGTAGCTTGCCTGCAACTTCACTACAAGTCCAAAGAAAGAGAAATCCAGTGCTACGTAGACAGCTCAATAGCTTGATGAGTTTGACCTGGAGCCTAAAAATAATGATTCTGGGTGTCTATTGTTAGACAGCTAAATAAAAAAAATTACAAATCTACTGAGCATTTTTTACTCTTTTTACTGGGTTTATGGATGCTCACTGTAGAGACATCAGAATATTGTTGTTTAAGGAAACAAATATATGTTCAGATCACTAACATTGTGAAACTTAGTATGAAGAGTTTCTCATTTAGTATTTCAAAGGAATGAGCAAGTAAGCAAAAATTTAGATAGTTTTATATGAATAAGGATAATACCAAGAGAGTATATGAAGAAGCACAAAAAGCTTTTGAAATTTTTGCTGAATATTTCATAGTTTTTTTATACATGTAAAATTACCACACTATGATGTGGGCAATTATTCTTGTTAGGGATATATTTTTTATAGAAGGATTTTGTGCAAGATTTGATTTCTAACTAAAATTGATTTCTTTGTACCTATATCTTGCTGTTTCCTACTTCTGACATGGTGGAATTATATAATTCCTCAAAACAATTGCTTCCAGAAACATCTTTTTCTTTGACTCCTTTGTTTTTCACTCTTTCCCCTTCTTGCCGTATTAATTTCCAGTAGGTTAGTCACTGTCAGTTCCATAAGCACAGGATTGTCCTGTCTTTAGCTCTGAACTGTTCATTTTTAAACTAGCTGTTATAGAATGTGTTACCCTCACTTCCATTTGTTAATTAATCATATGCTAATTAGAAGTAGCTTACTTTCCATCCTTTATCCCTTTGAAAACAGCATATTCTCATAATTTCTCATTTACTTCTCTCCAAGTATATTGCATAAATGCTAGAAAATATGCTGCAGGATCATTTAAAAAGCAAGTAAACAAAATAAATCAGCCAAAATAAAAAATGTGGATGCAAAGAAGAGAATCTGGCATTAGAGTTGTCGAAAAATGTAATATCTTTTGTAGTCAAGATGTCCACATTTTTCATGTGCTTTGCATCAAAATTTTTAACTGGATGAGTACTGCCTATTTTTTCTTTAACCCATCTTTGGAGTTTTTAACACATTTGAGAAGTTCATAAATGCTGCAGTTTCTGTTTTTTTCTATTCACAGCAGAAAATGATAGTTTAGTCTTTTTTATGACTCACTGCCTGTTATAAGGAAAACACAATCTTTTCTTTCATATGCTGAAAGGGTTTTGAGTATTGCTCTTTCTTTTACTCAGAGTGAGGGAAATGGATTATTAAGATAAATATATTTTTATTTAACCCCCATTGCAATATAGTACTGGTACTTTATTGATTTACTTTATGTATAAAACAAAACAAGCAAATATTTTTGCTTTCTTTGTGTCAGACCTTTTAAAGGTGCAATTTGCCACAAGCTTTATATTCTAAATAACATCCAAACCTCAAGACATTATTTATAAGTCCCAAGCATACAAACAAAGGAGAAAGTGGAAAGAGCTTGTGGTTTTGCATTGTCTGCTTGATAGCTAAAAGAACTAGCTGAATTGAGATTTTGAAACAACAGGAACTCTTGTCTTTCAGTAGACTTTCTCCTCAGATGAAAAGAAGAACCCTGAGAGAGTTGGAACATTATGTATCAAAACACAGTACTTATTTTGGGCCGATAGCAAGAGCTCTAACTGGTCCCAAGGGAGTAGAAATTTTTTTCTGACATGAGAGAAAATCTACCAAGAAACAAATGCAGAAGGGAAAAATGATATCCCTGTAGTTTCGAGGAGAAACACTGGTAATATTATCTACAGATTAAATAGTCAGTGTCAGGTCTTGGTAGACAAAAAAAAAAACCAAAAAAACATAGAGCAACAACTGAGAACTATTGGAAGTCTTGCAAAAGCCAGAGGAGGAGAGTGATGCTTTTTTAATGACAGATATGATCACAGTTAGTTCTGACCTGTGAAGATTTGGATATGTTTGCTTCCTTACAGATTTTGTCAGACAAGTCAAGGCAATCACTGCTCAATATGCTAAATATAGCTGAAGGGAACGCATCTCATCCAGACATCTTGAGCTCCGCTTGATTTCTAGTTTAGAAAGAAGATAATATTTGAACTGCAAAAACTATAATTCCAACTAAGAAATCCAGAGATGATAGAGCATATCCTTTGAAGAAGCAAGTGGAATTGTTTTTATATGTATGTATAAGATGCTTGCTTCCTCTTCAGCACAGCATGTTGCTAGAATGGTGGGGACTGTTAGTCCCAGTTACTGGTTTTGTTTTATCTTGGAAACAAACTTAAGGTTCAGATAACAGTAAAATAAACAAATAATGTTATGTTTATATGTTAATTTCATGGCCATCAAAGTTTTCTTAAAGCTAAAATAATTTCAGATTATTGGTATATTCTTGAGGAATTGACTAAGATATTTGCTAATTGTGTAATATTCTCAGATAAAAATTCACCTTGTCTAAGGGGAATTGTATGAGAGATATCTCTGTTAATTTTCACTGTGGAGACTGACAAAGTTAGATATTAATCTGATACATGGAATTAAAAAAAATCCATTGTAAATTGTAAATAAAAAAATGTAAATTCATACTGATGAGAACTTGATTATACAAAAGTCAGACATCAGCATCTTACCTGCTGCGAACAAAAGATTATTCCTCTTTTTTTTTTTTTCTTGGAATTTAAATCAAGAAGTAAGAGTTTTCCACTTCTCAGATTTTGTTCAAGGAACAAAAGGTATGGACAGAAACCTCTTTAGAATTGCATTTCTTTTTAGGCAGCCCTTGATAATCTTGCTTGGACAACATAAAATGAGGTACAGCAGAACAAAGTTCAGCACAAATAATGCTGCACCTGTTCCATTCAACACATTTTAACATTTAAAAAGTGAATTATGAGAACACTAATCCTCTGTCATGTAACATTTGGGTGATATGGAGGGCAATATCAGTAATTATAAAGTACTTCCATAAGCTCACTTTAATGGTGTACACTGAGCCTCACAGAATTTAGCTCAGCAAATAGTACACTATTATATAGTATAATGACGGTTCTTATAGATGATGTTCTGCTAGGAAACAATATTATCTTGTCATGCTGTCTTAGCTTAATTTAGTATTTCAAGGACAATTGTCTTGTCTTTGTTAAATTGCCTAGAGAATCTGGACAAACTGAATAAAAACCACTTAGATATCAACAGGACAAAAAGAGCAAAAAACGTAGACATCTAAATTAATCTGAGAAAATGAAAACACTTCTACTTAACTCAGTTCCTTGAGAAGCTAAGCTTTTTCTCAGAAAGTTCCTTCTGTACCTGAAGTTCACTTGTAGCTGAGCTGGTAATGTAAGAACGTTTATTTCATTTAAATTATTCACTCTGGCCAACACGTATTGACAGGCATTTCAGGAAAGTATCTGATTGTGTCTTTAAAACAGGTAAAGGATGGCTTGTTTCTTGCCTTACAAGGGAAACCAAGATTGTCAAGTTGGCTAAAGGATCCTTTCCTATGTGCTTGTTCCTTCTCATGTCTCACCATGTAGAATTCCTATATCTGATGTCCTATGATCCTGAGAGGCCTGGATTGAAATGTGTTTGCACTGGCTGCAGCAGCTAGTGCACCATCAGAACCCTATTGGTACTCATGCTTTTTCCACAACAGCATCAATGACAGTTCCCAACCTAAAGAGATGCTAAAGAGAGCATCCCTCACCCAGGCAGTAGAAAGAAACTCAAAAGAATAACTCCCACTCTTTTCAGACATCCTTAGCATTAGCCTTATATCCCGAGTTCACTTCAACTTGCTTGTTGGGCACTGCTGCAGCCCCAAGGCATTGACACAGAGAGATGAAATGAGAAACATTGACTTTGCGCCACAAAGACTGGACTATCCAGCCAAAGTGTTGTGAAGTGAGTAAAGGTCTTTGTTTCTGGGGCCATGCAATTTTCTGGTACATGCAATTTACACTAAAAAGTTAGTGACTCAAAGTGTGTGTCATGCAGCGAAATGCCTGTCTGTGAAGGAGAAAATGAGAGTGTGAACCTCAAATGGTCAAGGAACCAAGACCCTTCCTTGCTGAGTGCTTTAACCAACATGGAACATGGGCAACCCATCTCTGGTCATATCTAAAATAATCATGAGGCATTCCTTTCTACCAAATATAAAGTGAGATGTCTAGGTAAATAGATTTTTTTTTGTTACAAATTTGCTCATGTATAAGTATCTACTGTGTATGTACAGATATCTAAGGCGTATGTCAAAGAGAAAGAAAGAATTTTAAATATACTCCTCTCTGGCATTTTCTAGCAACTGATCTAGTTTTTCAGGAAGTTGTCAGTCCCAGACAGTCTCAGGGGCTTGCATTTCTCCATTTATTATGAAATGAACTGAGGCATCTAAATAAAATTCTCCTCCCCCCCCCAAATCTGATCTCCCTCCTTCCATTTCATTAATTTATAGTATTTTCTTTTCTTCTTGTCAGATGCTTTCTCCTGTGAGAGACTTGAGGCAGAGAATTAAGGCTTGAGAATCTGTGAAGAAGGTATTAACATTAGTCTACTACTACAACGATGTTTGCAATATAAGTTCTGTAACAACAAGACTGTATAATGCAAAACAAGAGAGTGAAATTACTTTGAAGTTACCTAGCATTTAAAGGGTCACATCAGCCAAAGACATATGCCAGGGTATTATGCAAAACAGTGGTACTGGATGCAATTAGGTATTGTCAAGTGGGAGAGAACATTTCTTATGAAGCTGAGCAGAACTTGTGACCTGCATCAAATAGTAGCAGAGTAGACTTGAACAGAGAGTGCATTTTTTTTGGCAGATATTCAACTGATTATAAGTATTTCTTATTGAGCTCACAAGGTCACTATCCAAAAGAATGAATATACTCCTGTCACGACTCAGGAGAAAATTGAGTAAGAATTATGAAGATGACTTTCATCTCTACTTGCTAGAGGTGTGACTGAACCCACTTCTGGTATATGATATGACCATTATCAGTTCAAGTCTGGTATCTCCAGGTCAGGAAGCAAGCTAATAGAACAGAGTGGGTGCTGAGAATGCCATAATTAGAAGCCAGTAAATGTACTACACTGTAAAATGCTTGAGAAGTTGCCAAAGAGGAGGTTAATGGGGCACTTGACCGCAGCTGATGAATGTTGACATGGAGGAGGAAAACTTTGACATGCATCTGAGCCTAGAAGACAAATATAACTACGTCCAGCGGCTGGAGCACTTGAAATAAGCTGCAAGTTCTTGGCTCTGCCTGCAGTTAACCAAGGGTTTTACAAAGCATTGGGGCAAATTGTCTCTCTTAACTATTTTCCCTCCACTTTGGTTTAGGTATTTTTGTTGTTTGGGGTTTATTTTTGTTGTTTGTTTTTTTTTTTCTTGTTTGTTTGTTTGTTTTTTCTTAAAGGGCAGCTCTAGTTTAAACATGACTAGTTCTCAAGCTGGAGTTTAGAAAATATTTTGGACACAGAGTGGCTGGATCTCTGACAAGCCCAGGGAAAACAAAATGGAAATATGAGTAGGAGAAGATAAGTGAAACTCGTAAGAGCCCAATGATGGAGAAATAGACTCTTACCAGGAAGGCTAAATACCTTAACTTTCTGCCTCCTTGCCGAAGTTAAAAGAACAGTGTATCGACAGATGCTTCTGTGGATGTGCAGAGGACGTACTTGTAGAAATGTGACAGAAAAAGGAGATAGATTGGATGACTGCACAGGTGTCTTCTGGACTTCTAGCTTATGTACTACTGTCGTCATGCTTGTTCATATGATATTTAAATTTCTATTTGTATATTAGTTATTCAATTTGTTAATAACAATATAACACCAGAAAAAAAAAGGAAGCTATTTCTGACAGTTATATTTTGTAACTTTTGAATCCATTAATTTATACATTTAATGATCACTTTAAAAGGATATTTTACAGTCATGTTGATTTCTGATCGTAAAGCAAGAACTGATGAAATAGTCTATTTCTCCACAAAAAAGTTAATTTTTCCTCAATTCTCATCTGTCCCCTGGCAAAATCTCATCATAACAGAAGTTTTCACACTGAGATGCTACTCCAAGAACCTAAATCAGTGTTTCAGGTGTGTCAGTATATAACTTTAATTTAAAACAGAAAAAAACATCAATGCCTAGAAATTCCCACTGACTACTGTGGAAGCTTCCCACTACTGAGCAGTGTAGAATAAGGTTACTTTTTCAGATTCAGTAATAATGGAGAAGCCTGATTTGTGTCTTAGTCTTAAAAACATTAGCTCAGTTCTTATTCATGATATCTCCTTCATATAGTCACAATTCCTTCGTGACTTTGGATTAAGAATTTTTCTTTTTTTCCTACATGATAATAAAATATCAGATTATTAAAAAAAAAAAACCCAAAACAACAAAATCTTAACACTGTGAAATGTTAGAGAACCCAAAAAAATAATTAACTGTGACAGTATCTCCAAATCAGGTCGTATGGCCAAAAGCAAAATCTACTTCTATTCTGCTATCACTTTGGTACCGAAGTGCCACTAGAATTAAAGATATTTTAAAAATTAAAAAACCAAGGAAATTTCAAGTTAAATGATTTGTCTTGCAGAAGTGTTGACCATGCACAAATCTGACTGAAGTCAGTAAGAGCTGCAAACATTTTACACAGCTCAAAATGAAGGAAAACAGTGTTGTTTAATTTTCACTTATGCTGATCTGTCTTTATACAGCCAGGATATCCAACAATGCGAGCTCTTGATTTCTGGTGGTCCAGCACTGTATGAAATCCTCAAGCCTCACAAGGCAGCCTGCCAGTAGTATTAGCTGTATGGGTCTATGTGACATTTGTTGAAACTGATGTACTGGTCTTCTCCCATACACACATCTCAGAACCCAGAAGAAATCTCAGCAGCCCATTCATGGTTTGCACTGGTCTTTAGGCAAAGTAGAGGTTACTGTTAATATTCACAAATATCTGAGGGGTGGGTGTCAGGAGGTTGGGACAGTCATTTTTTTCTGTTGTATCTAGGAACAGGACAAGGGGTAATGGGATGAAGTTGGAACACAAAAACTTCCATTTAAACATAAGAAAAACCGATTTCACTGTAAGGGTGATGGAGCCCTGGCACAGGCTGCCCAGGGAAGGTGTGGAGTCTCCTTCCTTGGAGGTCTTCAAGACCCACCTGGACATGTTCCTATGTGACTTGATCTAGGTTGACTTGCTTATGCAGGGGGGTTGGACTAGATAATCTTTAAAGGTTCCTCCCAACCCCTAGCATTCTATGATTCTATAATTGCTACCTTGTACTGAGTGAAATTCCTACCTGAGAGGGCTTTCCACTGTTGAAGGCTCATGAGGGACAGGCAAATAATTAAAATCAGTGAATATGCATAAACCTTTTACTGATTATGACTGTTCTGAGAGAGAAAAGAAAGCAAGAGAATGAAAACAGTGTTCCTTCAGTCTTTTTTTTCTTGATCTCATTCCTCTGAGGTTTTGTCTTTTAAAAACATTACAATATTACTGGTATCATCTGTTCACTTGGTAAAATTAGAAGCCATGAATCCTAACACAATTCATCTGGAAAAAAAAAGATTTATCTATTTCACAAGAACGATTAAAAAAATAATAGTTGAATGATATCTGAAAGAATAGGCAATAACATAAGAGCCAAGGAAGAGTACTCCTCTATGCATGCAATAGCCTCAAATCCAGAGATTAAGATCTTCCAGTTTTTATATGTTGAAACTTCCAACAATGTGTTAGATGTGTGGGGAACCTTGAATGCTTTAAGCCATCCTGAAAGCAATTAAAATTTATTTTCTCTTATCTTCTTTTTCTTTTTTTTTTCTTGTTTTTTAAACAGTCACAAGATAGTAAACTATTTTTCCATCCTCACACCTTCCCAACACAAAAATAATATAAGATCAGCTTTTTTTACTCTACTGTGTCAAATGTTAATTTTCTAGGGTTTTTGTCTGGTTGGTTGGTTTTCATTTGTGTATGTGTGTTATATAAAGTGTTGAGTGCTTGACTGTCTTGAACTAAAAGGTGAAACATCTCACAGGAAAAGTCAAAGCCCTTTCACAATACTTTTTTTGTTGTTTAAATGAAAGATTAATTGGAAATGTCTTCTTTGAGCAATTTATCTTTTGTTAATTGGAGGGAGAAAAAACTGCTGTAAATTTCTTTTCCTGGAACTAAGGAATCAATCGTTGTCTCAGAGAAATACATCTATTTCTTAATCAGCACATTGCCATGAACTAAAAAGAGACGCAGGATTACATTTAGCTGAACTTTGATATGGCTTGACAAATATGTGGAAATTCATAGTGTGTGTTCACAGTATTAGGTGGACTCTTTATAATCCTTTGATATTGTTTCACCAAAAACAAAATAGAATGGATAAGCACATTTGAACGGTACAAAGCAGTCATCTGAATGACACCATATTATTACCTTTCCTTTGTGTAGAAGATACTGGACCTCCTTTATTAGCTACAAAAAAAACATACAGAGGCTTATTTATGTCCTGATCTCAGGAGGAATAGAAGCATCTGTAATTGTTAGGGTGCCTTCTGTACTAGAAGATGATTTCAGCAGAGGCATTAAATGCTCAGCACCTCTCTGTTTCAAGCCATTAGCATTTATCTCCCTCTGGGGAATATGGACTTATTACTCACATATGAAAAGAGATGCTGCTGAGGTTAGCAGCCCTCATAGCTCTTTTCAGCTTAGTGTCAAGATGAGTAAGTGACATCAATATGTGTTTGCAGCCTAAGTTAAGAGCATGCTTGGAGGGGGCTGTGCAAGGCAAAGCGACAACAGTCCAGGGTGCCAGCTTCCTCCTCCTGGGCTGCAAATTTGCTCTATCTGTAATATCTGAACTTTTTTTTCAGACTGCATCCAGAACGTGACATTAGAACTAAGTGGGTGGCTGTCAAAATGATGTTGTTGTATATTGCAGGGTTTAGTTTAGAGGAGACTCTTGAACTCATTTTCATAGGAAGTAGGTCCGAATTTAGTGAATGGGCACATACAGTTTTAGTGCTGTTTCTGGGGAACACAGAAATGTATTTCAGTTTGGTACCTCCAAAAAATAAATTGACGGTCTTGTAATACCTTGTATGTTGGAGCCTAGATTCTTCTAGATACCAGGAGTCTGTTTCTCAGGTACATATACCATTGAGTTTTTATTGATTTGTTGCTGGCTTTTAATTTTTTTAATGTACTGTTACTTAATATAGGAAGGATCACAGAAAATCATTTTATAAACCAATAACATAGTCAAAAAAATACCTGTGCCCAGAGACTACAGTGAAACCATGAGGACTGCCACCTGCCTAAGTAGGAAATGCCACTCTCAGCTGCTGAAATAATAGTTGCTCATATATTCCTACTACTGTAACAAAAAAAGAAAGGAAAGATTTTTAGAGCCCCTCTGTGAGCATGCACTGTTCAAGCTTCCAGCTTTTCAACTGCTTCCAGATGTGTCCCTCAGAGCCTGCACACCACGCTGCACTTTCCCAAAGCCAATTCTCTCTCCACAGCACAGCACAGCACAGCATAGTCCAAAAAGCATGGTCACATTTCTTTTCCTTTGCTCTCTGTGTAGAAGGCAGGCAGCTCATAATTCTATGCTGGAACACATAGAGCATTATTTGTAATTTTTTTTTTTTTTTTTTACATTGAGAGAAGGATGAATTAGTGAAGACTAAAGTAATAAATACAACAATTATTTTCTTTATAGCACATAACCTAACCTCTGAGTTCATTATATTTTCTTCCACTCCTGGAAAATAATTTAAAATCATGTTGAGAATACCTCATATTATGTTTCTATATATAAAAAAATAAACAAATCCCATAGTCTGGAATTCATATTCACACATGATCATAGCAGAAAACTATCTTGTGCCATTTCCATGGTTGTCTAATTTGAAATCATACCAGTCATGTTCAAAGAACTGTGAGAAAGTGAAGCAACTATATGGTCATGCAGAGTAGAGATGAAGTGATGAAAGAAACAGGAATCATATAAATAATAGATGAACTTGCTTCTTTTTGTAGTAAAGAAGTGCAAGACAAGAGTGATACAATATGTGCCCCACAAGGCCACTGTAACTATGGCAACAATGATACAGGTACTGTCTTCATTGCAGGTTAGCCATATAAATATCTACATGGTTTATACTTGTACCATAGCCACTTTGTCTTTTTATTGCCATGGATGATCTTGTCTTTATGGTCTTGTCTTCATATTTTTAGAATCTTTACAATACCTCCAAAAGAAAAAGAAAAAGTGTTATCATGCATCCAGCTACAGTATCTTCTTGATAAGACAGAACTATTTTTCATGAGAGATTATGGATATGTGTTTGTAGGTGTGAGCACATAGGTGCTAGACATGAGGGCTACCAGTGCCTATACCCTTTAATCTCTCTACTTTCAAGATGTTAACTTTTGAGACTCTCTTTGGACAATATTTCTGTTTGACACATATATTGCACATCACTTAGACTACGATCTCAAGAGAGAGGGATATTTTGTATATTGTGCAACTCCATGTGTTAGGTTTCTTTGCAACTCATAATGAAAATTTCTCTTTTATGGATTTGTTGCTTTTCCTTGGTTTACAAGGATACTTGCTTGTTTTACCTACTTAACCATACAGTTATGGCTCCATCCTGTTGTCACTGCTAAAATGTAAATTGTGTCCAATTTATAAATGTCAATAATTTCAGTCTTTTGTTTGAAATATTGATAAATAGCTGGTGATTTTTAAAGGTCAAATCATATTCAGAATTTCTTGACTTAATTACAGGGATGAATTTTCAAATGGCATTGTTCATCACCCTGTGTCACAATGTGTCACATTCCATCATTTATATTGTAGTGAATGATTTCTCATGCCTTTCTGGTCTGGTTTTGCTACATAAATGCGGAGCCTCTTTTGTGTTTCACAGAGTATCTGAGAAGTGTACGTTACATACATTCAGTCACCTTTATTGTAAAAAGAAACCTTTTCCATCCTTTAGAAAATGTATTACTAATTGCAGTACTATCACTGTCTGAAAACACTATTGAAAACACACGTAAATCTGGCTGAAGAGAAGAAAATAAACACAAAATTACACAGAAGTGGCATGGGTCTGTGGGGTTTCTGTTTGAGAATGTCTATGATTACTAAACCTGTAGTCATCTAGAATTGCTCAGGGTCATGTCTGGAAAAATAGGAGAAAACTGAAGAGGAATTGCTTTGTGATGAGCTTCAATAAAGTCCCTTCCCAGTGAAACTCTTGATAAGAACCTGCTTTCTTGGAAGGATGTATTGATCACTACTGTCTTTTGAATTGCTGCTGTATTTCCTGACTTGGGTGATTGTACCCTTGTGAAGTGATTTCTTAGCAGTAGATGATCCACTAGGTCTGCCCACTCCCATTATTTGATGGCAAATGCTTTGCCAAAGCAGGTGAGGAAATCCACAAGTACTGCTGAATCCAGTAGACAGAGTGACAGGGTTTTGCAATACTATAAACACTAATGCAGTTGAATCTCTAGTTAGATACTTTATATTTGTTGATATGGATATCCCAAGTGGGTAACGGTATTTAGTCATAAAACACGCATGTAAATAATTCAGCTGCATCACCACGGCTACAGAGACTTCATTGCAGCCTTCTTAATGTGTAGTGAAATCCATCCCAAGACTGAGAATACCTCAAACCTCATCTTCCAAAAAATGTGAATTCAGTTGAATAAGCCTGATTTTCAAATTTTACAAAATATTTCTTCTTAGGCTGCATAAAACAAGTCCATGATCCAGAACTGAATATTAGCATTTAAGTGCTATTTTTCCTCTAGCATTTTCTGTTACACACTTTTTTTCTTCCCTTTTTTCAAAGCTCCAGGTAAAGAAATGGGACTCTGTGTGGGAGAGGTTTGAGATAAGAAGTTTTCTCAAGCGATTGATCAGCAGTTTCACAAGGCAGCAGCAGCAGCCTAGCAACTACCCACATTTTCCAGTGTCTCACTCTGGACTGGAAATGCATCCAGTTGCTCCTCTATGCACAGCATAATTAGAACAACTCCATCATTTTTCTGGATGTCTGTAATGAGTGGCATTACAACATTTACTTGAGTAAAAGGCATTTTTGAAGAAACACAGCACATACCTCAACCTGCTTTTCTGCTTTCACTGAATACTGAACTGAGTGTTTGCTCACTGCTCTTGCACATATTGCATGAGATGAGCATTCTTTGCAACTGTTTTGGTGGGATTTTATTTATCAGTAAAAGCAACACACAATTTATTATTGTGTAATGATTTTATAGAGAACATAATGAGCAAAAACAAACTAAAGCTTACACAAGACATGGAAAATGCTATACTTGTTGCAGGGACTACTGCTAGAAATACATGTATTTTTTAAAAATTGTCCTATATTTCTTGGTTATTTATTGTATATAGAGACAAATTGCATTGAAAAATGCTATTGTAATAGTGGTTACTGGAAAATACTCCATTTTGGCAGTGACATTTTATATATTGTTCAACATAATGTGATCCTTTTGGTATAAAACACAAAACAGAATAGAAAACAAAATTAAAGGTACCATAGCCATTTATAAAAAGATTGTTTGAACAGAAAAATTAGAATTCAGAACAAATGCCCAATGTTGTTTTTTGTCTCAATATTTCAGTTCTGTATTCACAGACACCCTGCATATGAAGATCTGTTACATCCAGGCAAACTGAATTTCTGTATGTCTCAACCTGTGGTCAATTACAGAAGCTTACAAAAGTCATCATATCAGGTTCTGTTAGAAAAAATACTTTGGAGATATAATGAATGTATGGAAGCTGATGTGCTATACTTTAATTTCTACTCAAATGATCTCTATGAAAGCCTAATACACACTAAAACTGATAGTAAATACAGAATGTCTTCCTTAATGTCAAATCTCAATTCAGTCATAAGAAAGACCTTGGCAGTCTATTAAATACTGATGACTGTAGTCTGTGAAAGCAGTATGTGTAGCAGTTTTGCTGCTGTAAAATATAGAGGCAAATATTATGTTGTTTTGATGTGTTTATAGATGATTAAGCTCTCAGAGAGGTAGTTTCAGGCAGTCTTTTTAAACTTTTGTGTTTTTAAACAATTTTAGGAAAACATTTTCAAGTACAAACATATTCACACCCTGTTTATCATTGCACTGTCATCCACTGCTATGGATATACCATTTCTACACACTATATTGTCATGTTGCCATCCTGCTTGTTATCTTTAAAGCTTCGGAAGATTATACTTCAAGGGAATACAAAAATATCCAGAAGTGGCATATTCTGTGCTCACATTCTATGTGAGTTACAATGTTAAGCCTAGAATTCTTTTTGTTTTAAACAAATTGGGAAGGAAAAATCAATCTGTCATGTAGTCATAAAGAATAACATTTTTAATGTTTTTGCATTTGAAAACCAGCTTTGTTAGTTTAATGAAATGTTAGTAAGGATTATGAACTAATCCTTTTTGATGAAAATGAGAAATATCAAATAGCAGAATCATTTCATTTTAACAGTCACAAAGATTGCCAAATGCACACTGTTGAGAAACTAAGGAGAAAAGGGGCACTCAGTTTGTCAGTTTTGTGAGCACAAGTCAGAAGCAGACAGCTATGGCCTTAGTGGAGTAGTTCCTTGGAGTGCTCAATGAACTGATAAATTAGTTTTCTTACTTAGGAGTACTCAAGTTTAAAGAATACATGGATGTGTCTGGCCATTTTTACTGCATTTGCATCAATCAGTGTCATAGGGAAATATTTATATTTTAAGCAAAATATTTATACAGAAAGGCTGAACTGTATTTGAAATGCCACCACCTGTAAGACAGTACTGTGTATGGGCTGAGCCTCCTACAGAACAGTGCGGCTGTAGATAACAGAATGCCAAGAATATAGTATGAATATTTACAGTACTTACCTTAGATCACAACTTCTGTCATATTAAAAGAATATTGCTTCACTGTGTGTTTTAATCTCAGGGCAACCAAATTACTCAAAGCAGGAGGACTCATCAGAGGTTCTACAGTGCCAGCTAGTACAGTGCTGATCCAATGTCTCCTCTTCCTTAGTTCTTGATGTTCTCCTGTGCCTTGGGTTGTTTTTTTATGGGGATGTTGTTCTGCTTCAGACTCAGTTTTCTGGATTTGATGAGAATAATTTCAATGATCTATGAGTATGGATTTATGGGAAGTTGCCCATACTCCTTTCTGAGTTAAGGGAGCAGAACAGGCTACTTTACAGTTTGAATACGTGTACCTGTTTTGGAGTTTTAACGTTCCATTAGGATGGGACACATTACATCTCATAACTATTAATTTCCTTTGACTCCAAGAGGTAATTATATGACTATATGTCTCCATTATAGATAAATATTTGATCAGAGAAATTATGCCCTTTGAGTGTTTTGATTAGAATGATAACAAAAAGGTTACTGCATAGCTCGTAGTATCAAAACTTCAGCTTTGATAAGACATTTGGAAATGCAATCACACTTCTGAAGTCAGTTTAATTTTTAGGACTTTATTTTGTACCAGCTAAGCCAATGGGAAATTTTTATGGCAGAATGAAGTCTTGCATGCACCCTGGGACTAAAATCTATTCAATTAATGAATTATTTGATGGATATGAAAGCTTTTTTAGAGGTCTGTAGGTGAAATGATTTAAGCCACTTCTGCTCTCAAAGTTTTAACATTAATTTGCCAATCAACAGCACTTGTGCTCCTATCCAGTGAGTATAAGTTGAAGCAAAGTTCATTCACTCCACCTGTTTATGTCATGAGAATTGGAAATTCCTGTTTTGAACAGCATCTCAGTGCTGTGGTAGTTGAACAAGGCACTGTGTATCATTTCTACTTATTTTGAAGTATGAAAAAACAACATAGTGACAAAAATGCCAAGGGAAGGGAAGGGAAGGGAAGGGAAGGGAAGGGAAGGGAAGGGAAGGGAAGGGAAGGGAAGGGAAGGGAAGTCATATCTGCTGCTAGTTTCAGTTGGCTGGCAAAGTTAATTTAGTGCCTGACCACGTCCTGTTGCTGCAGTTATGGCATGAATGACATTCTGCTTTTCCTTTATTATGTATTCCTACTAAAGAACTGAGACAGACTAGTCATGAATGGAGAGGATATTGGTGTAGGTACCATACATGCACACCCTTGAGAGAAGAATGTAGAGGAACAGCTCACTGCAGACTGCTGGGTCCTTTTCCATTTTTCAGTTTTGTGTTCACTGATACCTCTTTTTTAGGGTTTCTTTGAAAGCTGAATGCACAGGTTAAGACTCTGATCAGACAAAACTCTCACATACATTTGGCTGTTATATTTATCTGTATCTTTTTAATGATTGTGGAGGAAGTGTTTAGCAGAGATATAGTTATATTCAGCTTTCAGTGTTCACACAGCTGAAAAAAAAACAATAAATCCCAGTTTATTTTCATTTGAAGGCAGTAGGGAACTTCTCCCAAACTTGTTATACAATATATATATCGTTCTTGCCAGAAGTACTCTTTTGCTTTTTTCTTTCTTTCTTTTTTCTTTTTTTTTTTTTAAGGAAAAAGAAAAAATATCATCCTTATCATAAAATGATGATGACAGCTTCTTCTGTTCCCTGACCTTGGCTTTCCAGATATTCATCCTGCAGTACATACCTGCACAATAAACAGAAATAAAATTTTGACTCATTATCTTCTAAGGTGGAACTAAATCACTGTAGCAGCACAAATCTAAATGGACACCGTGGGTCAAACAGCAGTGAATCAGCAGACCTTTTCCTGCAGCGATTTCTCCTTTGTAAGCATAATACTGTTTTCAGGGTGAGAGTGTAAGGATTAGTTCAGACACCACACAATAAGGCACTTAAATTCTTCAATCCACATTAGGAAGCTCAAAACAGGTACCATGAATTCATAAATTTTCCCCAAATGGTTCCATATTTAGAAGCTCCAGGCAAGTAAATGTAAAGCTGGTTATTGAACCCAAAAGTTATTGCTGCCATCTACATTGAATTTAAATTGCTTGAGTAATTTAAATGACATTGATTGCAGATAGAAAAAAAGTAAATCCAATGAATTCTGTCTAGCCATGTGATCTGGTTGGGGCAAAACATAAAGGTGTAATCTGCAGCTTTCCAGGGCTGTATTCCATACCACCATGAACAAAGTTTGAGTTTATGGGTTTTTATGCCATTTACACTTTCATAACACCCATATATGTATGGAAATATTTCATCCTTCCATTTCTTAGCATGAAAGGATTGGGTTGTTAAAACTCTATGATGGGAAAGAGAGAGCATTCTCCTTCAACCCAGTGGAGAAATTCAGTGAGTCTATGGGACTACTCTTTGAAGAAAATAGTGCTAAATTTTAACTACAAATTGTAGCTGAATGGAACTCAATGAATGTAAACTAACCTGCCTAAAGACACTTTCCTGAATTCTCTAGATAAAAAGAAGGCTTATCCACTTTCAAGACTAAACTTTCAAACAAACTTTGATCCCAAAGGCAGGAGCAAAACCTTTTTCATGCCCTTCCCCTCCCTTCCCTTCCCTTCCCTTCCCTTCCCTTCCCTTCCCTTCCATTGCTATGTAATGTTTAAGAGCAAAATTGAGTGTCAAGGTTTACATAGACAACTAAGATTTTCACTCCAGGAATCTGCAGTCTTAATGATAAAATGAGAAATGATACTGAATGATAAAATATCAGCAAAATTTTGGAGCAATGAGGAAGAAGGCCTTGAATCAGATAATTTTTTTTTACGTTGTAACATGGTCCCTTTTTCAGTTGAATAAATATGGAATGGTGGTTGGATGAGTGTTGAATATAGGGTAGAGATGGTGTTACATTGTTTACTGTAAGAAGATTATTCGTCACTGTTTTAAATTTTGTGAGATTCAGGAAGCAACATTCAGAGTATTTGCTGATCTATGACACCAGTATTAATCCTGTCAAGATCATGAAGTTATGTTAATTTAACAGAGTTAAATGGTGAATCTTGATATCCTGATGAATCTTTTAGAACTGTAAATAATATGTAGCAGCTAGGCTTGTATTTTTTTTATTATTTAATCTATTCAGCTGCTATATATTCTAAAACTAGTGTTCTGAAGATTTTACTCTGAAAACTAAATTCTCTTAAAAAGTTATTATTAACAGATTATTCTTGTCTTACTAAAATAAGAAATTCTGTTTATTTTGTTTTATTTCATTTTATTTCTATTACCTCTGTGTATTGCTTTACCTGTAACACTATGTTGCATGCTCAGGAAGGAATTCTAATTGCTTCAAATTTTATTTTTAATTGCTTTTTTTCATCCTGTTGCACTGGTTTGTGGAAAATTTCAGATATGTTTCCCAAATATCCACTCGAGCATTTCCACTAAGTCAGTTAGAAAGAAACGGTACAATTGTTTTCATCATCAGGCTCGATTGTTCCCATATTCAGCTGAAAATCCGACACTTCAAAGTCAGCTTTGAGAGTATTAGGAAATATGAGATGTAAGTATCCTAGCCTCCTGTCTTGGAGAGCTGGGCCTTGTGTCAGTAGGTTTAACAGGGATGGTGGTATTTCCACAATTATAACTTGTTTTAAAAGTTATTTTACAAGGTTATTAGGCTCTACTGGGAGAAAATTATTGTTCCTTTGTTAATAAATTATTATTATGTTTTAAATAGTTGGCAATGTAGTAGTTAGCTTTAAATAGCTCTGTACAATGTCAAAGATATAGACAGTTTATGGTTAAAAATAATGTAGTTTAACCAATTTCAAGCTCATAGCACCAAGGTCAAATCAAGTAGTCAATGTTGACATGAACATGACAAAATTCAGCTTAAATTTACTGTTTGTTTCAGTGGGAGTTACATATATGAATCTGGGGGTTTATTACTCCTAGGGACGTTAAATTGGAGAATTCAGTATTGATTCTGCATGGGTACGAGATTTTAACCAGCATTTCTCACACATGAGTTCAGGCCCTCATCTTCACAGTTTCTAATGATTTCTAGTGGAGTCTCTGGCCCTGCAGCTGCTCAGCCCTTAAATCCTCAGTGCTTTCTGGAGGAGGCCCCCAAGACCAGGGCCAGCTTGGATCCTGATGGATGAGAATAATAATTTAAAGCCTTTGGGGAAAGAAGTCATAGAAGAGACTGAATATAGCTACATACGTGGGGTAGGACACAGAGAGGACTGTGCTGTAGAAAGCTTCTGAGAGAGGTCCTAAAATTGGAGAAGAGTTGTTGTTAAGAGGGGTCTGAGCTGGGCTCTTCTCAGCTTGCAGCTGGTGGCTGGAGAAAGCAGCTGCAGCATGGCTGCTGCAGTCTGCAAAAGGATGAAACAGCTGTAGACACTCTCTGCAACCAGAAGTAACAGTAAAGATTTAGTCCAGCTGTGAGCTTTGGGAGATGTGTAAAGTGCAAGCTGGCTGAATAAGGGTTGCTCTGGAAACTGGTCTCTGAGTCTCTTTACTCCAATGAGTGTAATTTCTCAGTGCGAACATTACACTAATAGTGTTTTTGGGTTTAATAGCCCTTTCTAAAGGAAGAGGAAAAATGACCTATGACTGATTGTGTATTCAGGTTAGTGAACATACATTTACCTGAATGTATAACATGCTATTAACATTAGCAAGCACTATACCTATCCTTTGTTTGAAGAACTACTTAAAATAATTGCAAATGCATGCATTTGTTGGTATGGATGTCTACGCAGATTTTTAAAATATCATCCATTTTGCCTTGAGGTTAAGATCCATACAATATCCATTCATGAGCTTTGAAAAACAGTCACAGTAAAGTCATGGGATATTTTAAGTGACACTTCCAAATTCTGTTTAAGCAAAAATATGTGTTTATCAAACGAACTATTTAAAAGGACATAAATTATTAGATGATATTTTAAGCTCATTCATAGCTCCTTTTTTATTCTTATAAAAATAAAAGCAATCTGTCTCTCTGTGTCTTGTAGCTTTCACAGTGTTTTGTTGTTTGAAATAACTGTTGTAAGCAAAATTAGGCTGGTGGGTTGTCCTTCTTCCCACACAGAAGGAAACAGCAGTAGCATCAAAATGACAAAGCAATAATCATCAAAAGCTGCATGAGGTTGGGTGGTTTTTTTTTCGTTTTGTTAGAGGCGATAAAGCTTTTGCTGGAAGCAAAACAAGGAAATATTCCAGAGGGGATAAATATCCATGGGAACATCTGTCTCTGAAGTGAATGAAGGCAGAACGCAAAGACATTGAATATGTATTGTTGGTAAAATCAGTTCATTGGTGTTTACGAGGGATGATTTCTCGTTTTCTAAAGAGTGGTACATTTTAAACAAAAGGAAAACTCATATTGCAGGAACACAAACTCTGATTTTTACTGACAGATTGGTTGAGTAACAGATTAGTTGAGAGTGTCAGAAAGGCTTTACAGTATCTAGTAAAGAGGCTACATTGGAGCAATCAACAAACCATAGCATTTAATGTCTGATAGATCCAAGCACTGAGGGCAATGTGAGGTACAGCTGCATTTGTAGCATGTTTTATTGCTGATGCCTAGAGCATAGAGACTAATCAAGGAGCTTTGGAGATGTACAGGAACTGACAAAATATTGTGGGAGCCGTATTAGTGAATCTGAGTGATGCTTTTTTTTCTGACTAGGGTAGGGTTTATGGATAGTGATTACAGTTTATTCTATAGGGATAATATTTGAGGAATAGCAGTTACTGATTCAAATTCAGAGACAATTCAGTTATGATGCCCAGATCCTTGTGCACTACAGCTCTGACTAGTAGAAATTCAAGTTGTGGGCAGCTGTTATAGATAACCAAATTCTAGGCAGAACAAACCAGTTCTTCAACATCCAACTTAACACTTAAAACAACAAACTTGTGTTCTTGTAGATGGCTTCTTTGGTGTACTCCTAATCATGGTGATGCCCTAGGCTGGTCCAAAGGACCATGATGATCTCTGTTTTGAGATCTGTAGTCCTTACATGCCTTCTGCCTCCTTGCTTGTGTACAATGAGCTACATCTGAGAAAGATGATAAAAATGAGGAATACCAACAGGAGACATTCATTTTATGTAAGAAATTGGGAAAAATCTCTGGTAACGCTTTTAGTATGCTAAAGTTATACAAGTCTTTTGACATCCAACTATTTTATCTAAGTATGTGTAGGGTAAGTTCATGAATGACATATTTGACCTCTGTAAATAATATGCACAAACTGTCCTTTGTAATGGCCATGCAGTATTGACAAATCATGTTCCTAAAGATTTCTCTCTTCTTCAGTTTCATGGATATGGTAGTATAGAGATGATTTGAAAAAGTGAACTTTTTTCCACTCAGACACTTCAAACTGTGCTTGACAATGAAAGTAAAAGAGAAAGCTGCTTTGGGTTTTCATGGCATACTGTAGAATGCTGAAAAATAGCCATTTCAAGGAGAGGTAAACATAAAGAAGTGTTTCTGCTGATGCTTTGCATCTGGTGAAAGAGGCTTGGCTTTCCTGTTGTGCAGGGACCCAATATTTGGTTTAGTTTTTTTTTAATGTTGGAAATCTCAGGCAATTTAAAGCATGGATTTGACTCCGACATTTATGTCTTCACATCATTTTGAGTGACTCAGTTAAGACCAATTGTCATGTCTGACTGTTTAGAAAGACAGTAATCATTTTCATTGTTTAGAAAATAATTACCTTTTTTGTTTGTTTGTTTTGCATGGATCTCCTATACTTCTATATAATCTTATTGGATCATCATATTACTGGATATATACACCTCTGGCCTTTTTAACTGGGATCTTTGTAGCTCATAAATGACATTGTAAACAGCTTCCTGTCTTGACCTCAGCACTGTGCCCCAACTTGGAGCTTTCAGTATGTCCAGTACAACCTGAATCCTACTAAAAACTTCATGCCTTTGCTGCTGTGAGCATGCAGCAAAGTCAGCAGTGGCACATGGCAGTGTTTCAAAGCTCAAGTTTTTGTTTAACCAAGCAGAATATAGAACCTTCAACCTATATCATGACAGAGGAGCAAACATGTATTTGTATACACATGGAAAGTGTTGTCTGCCTCTTTGACATCATTATTTGGGAGTCTCTTTTCCCTCACTGCAGTTGTCAAAGTTCTAATGCCAAGACACTACTGCTGCTGTTTTAGATATGCTGGGTGGAATTCATTTAATCTAACAGCAATGTCTTGAAAACTACATATTTAAATAAATTCTAAATGTTTGTTAAACATAAGTCACACTGAAAGTGCACATTCAATTTATCTATTGCAAGACATAAGATAATTAAACATGTAGCCTTCGATTCCTGACTTGTAGCTGAATGGAGAGGATTCCTAGCCTCTGTTTTTACACTGTACATTTCCTGGGTGGTTGCTTGGCTTAGGTCAGTGTGCAGTTTTTTATCTTTCAGTGCTGTATTTGTATTTTTCCTGTTTTGTATTTTTATGGGTAGGGTGTAAGCTGTGCTCTACTTCTTACTGGTTCCAGGGATATATTGCTTCTAATTTTGAGGCAGATTCTGTTGCCAGCATCTCTGAGCTCTATTCACTGGGCACCATTATATGTTGTAGACCAGACCTGTATGTCCAGCAGTTCTACTTTATTCTCCTGTCTCATCAGTCCTAATAAATTACAACACAAAGTCAATGGAGACAGCAAGTCAGATATAATCTGAAAAAAATAACTCTACAGTTGCCACTGATTCCTCTGGAGTTATTCTTGACTAACACTGCTGAAAATAGAATCCGCCTACAGATTAGTAAAAATATGGCCAAGGCTATTGATTATATATTTACCTCCTTTGTACATACTGATTGATGTTTTCTGACATTTTTTTTTCCTACCAAACAAAATGTATTCATCGTTTTTTAAGCAGCAATGGAAGAGTCTATTTACCCTGTTATTACTCTCTTATATTGGAGTCATTTCAGGCAGTAACATGTGTTCTTCTGAAATAGAATCATCAGTTGGTACCCCAAATATATTAGGTTACATTGTAGTTTATTAGTAAATAAAACTTCATTGTTAATGTAGAGTGGGATTTTAATTGTGAGGAGGGATATAATGCTTTTGGCTTAATTGTAAAACCTTGTGAAAGGCATATTTATATTTCCAAATTTCCAAAGTTTGTCTTCACTTCAGGCACCAAACAAATCTTGGAAAACTGGATACCTGGAATTTTTTTCTTCTCCAAAACTGATATTTCCAAAAGAAGGAAAATGTAAAAGATTTTTGATTCAGGACCATCAAAATGCTCCTTTTGATTCTTTCTTCTCAACATATATGTTAAATGAAATGTTTACATTAGTTTGCAGTGTTAAAGTTGAAATATTTTAATAAATTAATGTAAAACCAAGTGTGTTTGATGTTATAAGAACAAAATAATCATAGAATCATAGAATGGTAGATTTGGAAGGGACCTTTAGAGATTATATAGTCCACCCCCCAAAAGAGGAAACTAATTTTAACTTTGTTTAAAATTTAAGCGAAACTGGACCAAACCCAGGAAATTATTTTAATAAGAACTCATTTTCAGATGGAAAAGTAAGTTTATTTTTTTCTGCTGTTTATTCTTACACTTTTCCACTACATTTTTTATATTTAAAATTTTAATTTTAGTAATTTTTGTTACAAAATAATAGACATTCTAATGGACCTGAACTTTTTGTTTCTAATGGACTATTGACGATTCAGGATTGACTATTGAGATTTTGTAGTTTTTCTTGTAATATTGGATGCAAAACATAATTTTAATTTTTGAAAAACATGCCTCAGTGCAAGATACTTGGAAATGGAAATGAACAGGAAAATCATCTGTGCCTGTCTGTGGCATGACTTTCTTTGTTCATATTACACAGTACTGAATCCTATCTCAGCAGAATAGGGAAGATCATCTAGTTAATGAGTTTCACTGGAATGTGGGGTAAAAAAGCAGGTGACAGCTTACTATTTATCCACTGTGACAAAAGACTTACAGCTAAGTAAACATTTAGAGTAATATTAAAATATCAATCTTCTTTGTAGGATTGAAATCAAAATATGTCACCTCTTCCTTTTCCTGATGACTGAAGAATCCCAAGTGGGATTTCTGAAATAAGACATCATAAAAGTGAGTGAAGTAGCTGAATATTCCTAACTTTTACATTTGTTTCTTATGAAGTATCCTTATTAATCACAAAGTGATAAGGAACTAAATTGAGTAACAATTCTTTCTTTTTTTTTTATTTTTTAAGTTTAATATTGGTTCCCAAGGCTACTGTGTTGTGATGTGAACCAAATGTGAAAATTCAGCCATATGTTGCACAGCTGGAACTGCCAGCAAGATGTGTCTTGACCTAATACAAGACATATCAATGAGAACTAATCTGTGAGTGAATGTCAGAAAAGATATTATAAAACTGCTGGTTTTCTTAAATTTTGCAAACAGTGAACCATTTAGGTTGGAAAGATAGAAGACTGTCTTTAGAATTCTTAGAGAATTAGTTGTAGCACAATAATCAAGGGACCTCTTTGTCTTTTGCTGGAAGGCTGATTTTCGAATAGATATGTCTGATACTAGGCAGTGAAGTATATATTTAAAAAAAAAACCATGGGTTGTTTTTCCTCTTTTGCTAGAACTTGGACAGCTTTGAATGAAAAGAGTTGATATGTTGGTTTTGAAGCAGACTGCATTCTCATATAAAATATGGTTCTACAGGACTGTGAAAATGAAGCCATAAAAAAGTGATTGCTTGGTTTTTCCTGAAGAGATTTACAGTAAGTTTGCCTCCCTGACAGGCTGCAGGGGCTGTGGAAGCAAAACATTCCAGAGAGGAGCAAGGTAAGACATCTATGAAAAGAGATTTAGTTTCATCAGTTTCTTTTTTTTTTTTTTTTTTTAATTTCATCGGGTTTAGAAACATCAGTTTCTACAGTGAAGCTTGGTGTATTCCCAAGGAAGTGAAATTAAGAGAAAAGTGTGAAGCACAATGGCACCTACATACCTCTGCAGTGCATAGAAGGTGTTAAAGACTCACCATTTTTGGCTGATTTGTATCTATCTCCCATGTAGCATCAGTGTTCACTCCTGGAAGTCAGTCATCGAGCTCCGTAATTCCACTCATTGCCAAACACAGATTAGTGGTCAACTAACCTTTCCATGATGATATGACAGAGTGCATTTTACTTCTCACCTGAAGAAATTTATTTGCCTGATATGGACTATCAGATGTACAGTTTGAGTATCATTATAGAATAAGAGGCCTTTTTAACTCTTCAATGGCATTTTGGATTAGATTTTAGAATTACATAATCATATAATAGTTTGTGTTGGAAGAGATATTTAAAATCACCTAGTCCAATGCCCTTGCAATGTGCAGTGACATCTTAAACTAGATCAGATTGCTCAGAGCCTCATCCAACCTGACCTTGAAGTTTCCAGGGATACGGCTTCTACAACCACTTTTTATATTATTTTTTTAGCTTTATTAATTTGTAAATAAATAAATAAGTAAATATAAACAACCATAATATTAAAGTCATTAAAGATTAAATCCAGTTTATATTAAAAACTTAGGCTACTGAACCAGCTCTTCTTTTCTGATAAAAAGATTCTGAAATATATGAGGATTAAAAGAGAAACTATAGGAAAGTAGCATACATAGTTTATAAATTTCAATACAAGGTTTTTTAATGTTTCTTTCAGCTAATGCTAGACTTTCTCTCCAGATTCTTAAATGTGTGGAATTTTTCTTTGATCTAGTTAAAATTAAAAAAATCTGTACCCAAATTACAGCTGTTGCTTTTGTNATTTATTTGCCTGATATGGACTATCAGATGTACAGTTTGAGTATCATTATAGAATAAGAGGCCTTTTTAACTCTTCAATGGCATTTTGGATTAGATTTTAGAATTACATAATCATATAATAGTTTGTGTTGGAAGAGATCTTTAAAATCACCTAGTCCAATGCCCTTGCAATGTGCAGTGACATCTTAAACTAGATCAGATTGCTCAGAGCCTCATCCAACCTGACCTTGAAGTTTCCAGGGATACGGCTTCTACAACCACTTTTTATATTATTTTCTTAGCTTTATTAATTTGTAAATAAATAAATAAGTAAATATAAACAACCATAATATTAAAGTCATTAAAGATTAAAACCAGTTTATATTAAAAACTTAGGCTACTGAACCAGCTCTTCTTTTCTGATAAAAAGATTCTGAAATATATGAGGATTAAAAGAGAAACTATAGGAAAGTAGCATACATAGTTTATAAATTTCAATACAAGGTTTTTTAATGTTTCTTTCAGCTAATGCTAGACTTTCTCTCCAGATTCTTAAATGTGTGGAATTTTTCTTTGATCTAGTTAAAATTAAAAAAATCTGTACCCAAATTACAGCTGTTGCTTTTGTTGGTAATGCATCAAGAGCAGAATTCTCTCTTTCATAGCTTTGTTGACTCTGTAGCACTCACAATAGTAACATTTTTTTTCCTGTCTGTAAATTCAGGAAATATCACAATGACTCTGAAGAAGAAATAAAAATGCTGAGTGTGAAGTGTAATTTTTTAAGAAGTTGTTTCCAGTGATATGCTCTAAGGAACATTTATTTTTCATACTTCCTCTTCTTCTGAAAGATAAACATTAAAATTTTATTTTTATATCAGAAAATATAGAAATTATACTTAGCTGTAATATTACATATAAAAAGCAGAAAGTATAGAAAGCATAGAAATCTGGATACAATGTGCTTAGAAAATAAGAGCCTCCATCTTTTACCATGACTGTCTGTCCTGGGTTTGGCCAGGTGTCCTGGGTTTGGCCAGGATAGAATTAACTCTTCCCAGCTGCTGCTGGGGGGCATGACCAGGCTGTTCAATCCCATGTGACATCATGCTCAGGATATAAGGGCAGCAGCTGGGATGGGGTGGTGCTGTGGCCAGTGTGGGAACTGCAGTTGTGCTGTTGGGCTGAGCGTCGTGAGCAGTTACATTGGGCATTGCTCATTTTTCTTTTTTCTTTGGCCATCACTGTAGCTGCCTACTCATTGTGGTGTNGGTGCTGTTTATCACTTCAGGGAAAGTAATGAAAATGACTATTTTGCTATACTGGATTATCTCAGCTTATGACACAATTATAACATTGGTTATGGGAGTTAGTTGGTATTTCTATGCAGCCTTGTAGTCACTCTCATACCTTGGGCTCTTCCTCTCAGAAGTCATCAGCAATGTAACCCAAGCTATGGAGAAGACAGGGGAGGATACTTTTTCCTACCCTTTTACTTCCTCGTTCTCCTTCTGGCTGGCTGAAACATCTTCTGATAAATTTGGGTATTCCTGGGACATTCCAGTCATCCTGCTTTTACTGTCATGTCTCCTGAATGTGCTTCATATCTGGCTTAAGGTTGTAACATTCGTTAAAAGATTCACCCAAAGATCTGTCCTGAGGCTGCATAGTAATGGTGGAATGGCATATGGGAGAATATGGGCAGGTACCTAGCGAATAGATCAACAGGTATTGCAGCTAACCCAGCCCCAGTGACATGCACTGTGGCTACACAGACCTCAGAAACATGCAGCTTGGCTACTCAAACCCAGGCGGCAGCTGGGGAGAGTTAATTCTATCCTGGCCAAACCCAGGACACTGCCATATTCTGAAGGGGATCAAAGTTAGCTGCTTTAGCTGAGAAGCCCTTGGTAAACCTATGCTATTTTAAGGCATGTCACATCCATATCTAAGGTTAACTGCCAATAAAGATGATATCTTCTATAGAGAATATGAGTTCTATACGGATTATGTATTTTATGTTGAAAGTTTCTTACACTGTAGAAGATTATAACTATTTTGTCCTGCTTTTATACTGGAATTCATATCTTCTTACCTTTCATTAATTCTGTGTCATGCTTTCAGCTCAGCTGGCAACAAAGCACCACACAGCCACACATTTCCACCTGCTGTGAGTCAGTGAAGGTCCCAGTGAGATGGGAGGAGAAAAGATAACCAAGGGCCCTGTGGACTGAGACAAGGGCAGGGAGAGCTTATTTCAATTATAGTTCTGGGCAAAACAGATTTGACTACTTAACTTAGGGAAATAAACAAGAGCAACTTAATCTTCTATCAACTAGAAACAGAACAGAAAGAAAGCAAAGCCAGAGTAGGATGATGAGAAAAATATAGCCATAATGTTAAGATCTCCTCCCACCACCTCCCAGGAAAAAAAAAAGTCCCCTCTTCCAGCTTCTTCTTCTTAAAAAGTGATCATGGAGTTGCCCAATTGGCTCAGCCCCAGACATGGGTCTGACTTAGAGCCAGGGGAAGTTTTGAGCAACTTACCACAAGAGCCACCATTACAACCCCTTCCCCATTACCAGAAACAGCTTCAAACAAACGCAACACATTCTGAATTTTTTTTCCTTTCAAATTTTTTGAGTTTATAGCTATGTAGGTAGACTACTAGAGTTGAGTGAGATCAGATGCAAGAGTAACACAGAGATGGACAACTCTCTGAAACCAAGAAGGATGATGAGTCAAAGTGTGCAAGGGACATGAGGCAGTAGGGGCTGAGAGCCCAGCAGAGAAAGTGAGAGCTTTCCCCAGTGGTGAACCTAAAGAGGCAAGATTGTAATCAACAAAGACAATAGGAAAAATATTATTTTCCATCCTTTCGGTACAGAAAATTAAAAATTTAAGTTATTATGTCTGAATATAGTCAGGTTTACACAAAAGGATAGCAAGACAAGACTGATCAGCATTGCAGACTTTAAACATGCATTGTGGTTCATAGGCAGCTCATCAAATGGAAGATCTAAAATTTATTTGGGAGCAAATAAACTCCCCTTCACATGTTTCCATGTGCCTCACCACATCTCCTACATAAGGGCAATGAGGGGTAGAACAGTCATTGTGGAGACAGACAACAGGCTCACTTAGAGGAGAAAATTTGCATTAACAGCAGCATTGCAGAAGGATACCAGAAGACAGATACTACTCCTCAGCTTGCCGGAGAAAGCTCACTATCAATTTGCTGAGTCTAGGGACACTCTTAGAGTGGCGAGCTCAGCTCTTCTGCAGAGAAGACAGTCTCGTGGCTTATCAGAAATGAAACATCTATTAAATAAATGAAACTGATGAGATCTGAGGGGTGGCCATCCAGTTGCTTTCAGCTGACAAGATCTGACTGGGGACTTGTGAGGAGGCTCAGGTTGGGAAATTTTATAACAAAGAATGCTGACTCTCAAAGTAGCAAGGAACAAGTGAGAAGCTATCATGTTGAGTACAGTGATTATGATAATAAAGAGGTTTAAAAGCTTTTTTAACATTGTCATTACTCCCATATTGGACAGCAAAAGTCTGCACTACCTGTGGTGGCAGTTCATGTTGTGTTTGCTGCTAAACTATAGGATGAGAGTGTTCTTTATCTGTTGGTTTGAAAGCCTAGGAATAAAAAAAAATCCTATTCTCAGAGGCAATCTACCTTTCATGCTTTATGGGAATGAAAGGGGATTGATTTTTGTAGAGTCAAAGTCTCATGTATTAAGCAAGGATGATGCCTGCCATCAATGCTAGGACAGTCAGAGCCTTTGGGGCTGGCATAACAAGCCTGGACTAAAAACTCTCTAATGGGTGGTAGAAAGGACCTAGATTATTCTGGAATAAGGGCAGGAATAGACCTATAGCACCCACCTGCTACATCTGTCCTGTGAGGCAGCTGCAGGATGTTATTTCATTCTACAAATTGCCGTAGGAAAAAAAAGAGTCAGTTTCATTTTAAGATTTGTTTTTAAAAGTGATATGGCGGTGATTTTAAAATAGTTTTTCTGTCCTTATGGAATTTATCTTTATATTACTTTTTGTTGTTGTTTTTCCCTTGATAACATGTTTTCAGATTTCATTTTCTACCAGCTTTTTATATTGATAAAATGTAGATAAAATATATATTCTGGAGTAGGCCTGCAAGTTGCTGCAACTAGGCAGGAGATTCATATTAAAAAGGATGGTGGGACAAAGGACTAGGATTTTGGTTTACAGCATTGTCTCCACTACTCACAAATGAAGTGATTTCTTTTAATGTTTGTGCTACTGTCTTTGGGACTATGATCTCTTTAGTGGATAAGAGATGAAACCACCATTGCAACTTATAAAAACATCTTATGTCTTTTAGGGATCTCCAGATGAGAAACAGGATACTGAATTGACTTCGTATTTACTTTTTCTGAGCCATGTGAAGTTCAGTGGTTTACAGGGTAGACACAATAAAACTGAAAAAAACCTCATAGAAACTCCACTTTAAAGTAGAAGCTGGACTTCTGAAAATTAGGAATCAGTAAATCAAAATCTCTTCCAAACACTTCCGTGATGGTGCAAATACAATTCTGAACAAATGAGTAAATACATTCCAGTACAGAGACTTCTAAACCAAGCTAAACTTACCATGTGGATTACTCAAAGTCATGGGACAGCTAAAACATTTCCTTAATAATAAAAATGAAGAAAAGAATATCAGTGTTTTCAGGGTAAAAAAAAAAAAAAAAAATCTTCTGTCACAAGTCCAGAACCAAACTATACATGTGAAAATGAGTACCCTGACAAAGACTGTAGTTTCTGTATGTTAAAGCTATATGCTTATTCCTTATTTATGGCAACAGAATTTGGAAAATAAGACTGTTTGTGAACCAGATTACTGAATTTAACTGAGAGTAGCACACTTACGATCGTGCAGTGAGAAGGGGATAGAAGAGGCAAAAAGCAGTGGGAAGCTATTCAAGTAGCAGTATCTTTAAAACAGCAAGCCAGTGATATGCTAGTATTTCCCCCAGTCTCAAAAAAACTAATCCTTTGTATTATGAGTTATTTCCACATGAGAAGAAGCAAGCCCATTGAGTCTAAATTTAAGATCATCTGAAATTTGTCAACTGGGGAAAAGAAATATTTTTTAAGGAGAAAAAGACACACCTTTTAAACAATGTATGGAAAAGGATATTAAGTCATACTAACAGTTTTTCATTGATGACAAAAGTGCAGCTTTTTTTCTCATCAGGATTTCATTCACCAATAAAAAAGAGGAACTCAAGGTGACATCCTGAGCCTACTGAAATAAATGGAAACACTTCCAGTGTGTTAGTGGGAGCCAATTTTTTTCTCATTCTTAATTTCATCATCAGAGAAGTATGCTGAGAAAGAAGAAAAGATTGTGGTGGAAGTAGTCCTGATCTGACCTTGAAGCACATATTAAGATGAAATCACAGAATTGTAGAATGAGATGCTAGTTAGTATCTACATGAAGAGACAGGGAAAAAAATATTTGTGGCTCTTATAGTATAGCTTTCTAAGGTACAGGGTAGGATATATTAATGTTGTAAGCAATTTCAAGCAAAATGTAAATATTAGGTTTTGGAGGTTTTCTTGTATTTTTTTAGTGGAATAAAGAGAAAAATACAAATAAAACTAAACCATCTCATGTTAGTGCTGCTGTATAAGGTCAGAGAGGGCCATTTCTTCTGAAACAAGGCGTTGAATACTCATACTATTATTTAGTAGGTGGTAGAGTTTGTCTTAACTTTACTTTCTTGCATTAAATTCTTCACTGTGGGCACAGCTCTACAGAAGGTCCTTACTCTTGGGTTAACAACCAACAAAAATGCTCTCTTACTCCTAAGTTCCAGAGTGAGAAGAGCAGTGGAAATCCTGAACTGAATAAGATCATTTATTCACATTTCTAGGCCCTAATCATGTTGGCTTTAGGTAATAATGACTTTGTCTAATATTTAAGTAATTTTCTACATTCAAAAAGTGAATTAACAGCACAGATAACAGGTTTAGACTCCTTACTCTGAGCTCTTGTGTAACTCTTGTGCCTTTTATGTAACTTGAAGATTTGAGAGATTGTCAGAAGGCTGGAGCACCTCTCCTGTGAAGGCAGGCTGAGAGAGTTGAGATTGTTCAGCCTGGAGAAGAGCAGGCTCTGGGGAAACCTCAGATAGAGCAGCCTTTTAGTACCTAAAACGTCCTACAAGAAAGCCGGAAATGGACTTTTTACAAGGGCATGTAGCAACAGGATAAGGTGTAATGGCTTCAGGCTAAAAGTGGGTAGATTTAGCTGAGATATTAGAGGTAAGATTTTCACTGTGAGGATGGTGAGGCACGGTAACAGGTTGCCCAGGGAGGTTATAGATGCCACATCCCTGAAAGTGTTCAAGGGCAGGTTGGACAGGACTTTGAACAACCTGGTCTAGTGGAAGCTGTCCCTTCCCATGGTAGGAGGTCTGTAAGTAGATGATTTTTATGGTTCCTTCCAACTCAAACAGTTCTATGGTTCTATGATGTTTTCAAACGCAAAGAAAAATTGCTACAACTGGGTGCAGCCTTGATAAAACACCCAGTCCTTCCTTGTACATTTTGTTTGGTGCTATACAGTTTAACAATAGTATATTCACTCTTAAGGAAATGTTTAATGTAGAAAAAGAAAAGTTTAAAGCCAATGGAAAGTCTAAACAGGATTGCACTGTGGATATCAACATCATACAATAGACACTGTCAGACAGTCTTCAGCCTTTCTCTTTCCATGTCAGTAGCAGGAAGAATTATAGCCATGTATCACTGTTTCAAAGGGAAGCTCTGTCAGGAACAGTCCTCACCTGTTCCATTTGACCCAAGCAGGAACTTTTTCTTTCTTTGGTAAACCCTGGAGAAAAATCCCGCAGCTGTTTAATTCCCCAAAGGCTGGTCCAGAACTGTCCTGCTGTGATGTAACCTGCTGTTTTTACTTCAACAATGCTGTTCCTGTGAACCGTGATAAATTTACCAGGTGTTTATGCCCTGACATTGAGATTAAAGACTCAATTCTTTCCCATCTATTTACCATCTTAATTTGCTGAGGAAAAACTGGTTACTTCCAGGCACTGCAATATTCAAGCTAATATCTGTTTATGTATAGCAATGTAAAAGTAAGGTATAGGTAGAGCATGTTAGTAGGTAAAGGATGCTAAAAAACATAACTTAGAGAAACTGTGTCCACTTAAGTCTGCCACAAACAAAAGAGACTGCAAATATCATCTGCCACTTCAACAAAGCCATTTCCACTACTGTTCAGTCTAAATCTGTGAAGACAAGCCTTTGTTTCCTTTTTCTGTTGAATTAGACTGAGCAGTCTGACATATAATGAGGTACAAATCAATTCGGGGGTGATTAATTTTGAAATTAAGTTGGTTGCAGTCAATTTTTCCCAGTAACTCCTAAAGACTGAGAATGAGCTTTTTCCTTACCACACACAGCATAGAAGAAAAGATACTCTTTCCTTTACATCATGCTTGTTTTCTTCTTTTTTCTTCTGAGTTTTCTTTGTTTTTCTTTCTATTGCTGTTTTCTTTCTTGGTTAATTTCTTGATATGATTTTAAAAACGCAGATTATACTTTGCATCTGACACAAATAGTGTATCTGTACCATTGCCTGCCATTATGATAATGCATATTGCTTTGTGTGCTGGTGTTGTACGAGAAAATAAAAACTCCCTATATTCAATTCAGTAGCTGAACTCTTGTCATAATATAGAACTACTTCTTCTCTTGTCAAAGTGTTGTCAAGGGTCCCTTTGGATAAAAAAACCTGCCAGAGTGTTTCTTTGAAATGTTCACAGGTCAAATCTGACATTTGTAGGACACTAAAGCCTGTCTCTGATGCGTGCTCCTGTCTCTCAGCCACAGAAACATTTATCCCTGTTTGCATTGGAGTTCATGTTTTCTCACTTAGAATGATGTCCTATATTTCTGCCTTTACAGGAATGATTATGCAAGACTGTATTACAAAAAACCATCGATTTTTGGTTTGTGGTTTTTTTTTTTTGTTTTTTTTTTTTTTTTTGTGGAAGTATTTAGGAAAAGGATGCACAATCAGATCCAAAGTCAATATTGTCTTCACTTCCACAAATTTTTAAACAAATCTGGATTATAGTCGAGAAGGCAGCCCTAACATATATAAATACATTTTTTGTTAAGTCTCTTAGACTATGATTCAATTTAGCTACCATACTTATGTAGCTATCCATATTAATAAAATTATTTAAAATATTTTATCAATATTTAAGTATGAGAAGTACCTTGTTTAAAGTTAAGCATGATTCACAAACCCCTTACATAATGCTATATTCAGTGGCTAGTTCAGGTTTCTTTTTCATCAGGTTTGCTTGAAATATCATGAGATTTCTGTATAAAATTACAGTCACTTGGAGCATCTCCCTAGAGTCCTTAGCAGCTCTCTGACTTGGACAATCAATATGCATCAAATAATAAATTTTCTTAGCTTTCTCTGTCATCTCTTAAGGAGAACCCAAAAATGCAGGATATTAGAAATGACTGCTTGTTTCTTTCTACTTGCCTCTTCCTAGTCCCAAGTCAAAGCTAAAACAGCTGCTATTTAAAGACTCACTGAATTCATGCAATAAATTTCAAGATTCATTGATCCTGACAATTTAATTTTAAAAGTAAATAGATTGGTTGGTTTATCACTTCATATACCAGTGAAATCTTCCAAGTGATGATTGTTCTGATTCTTTATCTATTGCTTACTAACTGCTGTGAAAAACATCTGGCCTTCGATGTAGGACCTATACAGTCACTTTTGGATTTTAGTATACAATATCATCACTCCCTAAAGAGTGTAAGTAGCCTTGCTTTTAATCTGTTTTTGAAATCAGACTTAGTTGTGAAAATTATTGCAAATATCTGTCTAGGCAGGAGAATTTAAATAAGAATAAAAGGTAGAACCAGGCAGACTATTAAAATGTATGCAGGTGTTTCTATCAAATACAGGAGAATAAGAAATACAGTAAACATTTGTGTAGCATGAATGTGCCATACGGAGGGGAAACTAAAATAAGGTCGCCATGTATTTCAGCCATCATAGCCTAATTCCCTCTTTCATAGCGTTAACGTTTTTTTTTTTTGTTTGAAAATCAGCTCACTGTCTGAAAATTCATGGCTTATCCACAAACAAGCCATAATGCATATAACCCACAGAGAACTTAAAAAAAAAAAAAAAAAAAAAAGCTTTCAAGAAACACAGGCAATAACTTATTTCTTCTCATTAACTCTGTTTCAGTTTCCTTTGTTTGCTGGTTATCTTTTAGCTTCAGGTGTTGCTAGGATTAGACTAAACCTTACCTGACCTTTTCTGGTCATTATTTACTGGATTCACAGTTTGGCAAATGGCTGTTTTCAAGTGAATTATTTCCCTGCTTGAGTCACCAGTACATTTTAGTGATAATAAATTGGAAGAAATCTGTAGTTTGTGAAAACATTGTAGTGAATGTAACCAAGGTAAGTTGCTGTCTGTGTGTGTTTATGTTTGTGTCCAATACATTTTAAATATTAGATGACAATGAAAATATCATCAGCTAATCCAAATTCTCTTGAGATGTGAGAGAAAGAAATGAAAGAAAATCATTTCTCTATTACTGCAGAAATGAGAAATCCAGCACAGAGAAAAGACTGGTTGCCAAGGACCCCAATGGGGACAGATAGGGAATGGGTAATTTGCCTTACATCTGTCTGAGTGCCAGTCCAATACCTTCACCATGAGATGGTCATTGCAGCTCTTTCCATTCTCATCAGCCTCAACGTACTAATGCTTTAGAATAATAAATCACTTATCACTCAAAAATGGAATAGTTTACTTACTCTCCATTCTCAAGCTGAAAATAAAAAGAATGTAATATTTTTATATCAGATAATACTACTTGAAAACTTGAAATGGGAAGATGACCATTCAGGATTCAACATCTCTGTTCAACAGAGGATTGAGCCACAAGCCATACTCTCAGGGAACGTATAATAGCTGTCAGGAAAAATGAAACTTGACTGCCATCTTATTTGTCGTCCCTAAGGTTATTCTAGACTCAAAGCTCCATAATATCAAAAGACTCCATAAAAGTTTGAAAGCACAAGCATGAAATTAGAATATTAGAATAATGCACAGACCACAAGAACTTTGAATGAGAAGATTTAGTATATGCATACATATGTGTGCAAACTTTTATTCCATTTTTTGGTATGGCAGATAAGCGACTATGAAAAAGGTAGAATGATTATCCATCTTTAAAATAAATTTTCAATTCATTTTATTTCTGCATTTGTGTTTTTTTAAAATAATGATTAAAAACTAATAAAACTCAATAGAAGGAAATAGGAATTTTATTTTTGAAAGAAAAATGAATTATGGAATTATATATAAGTCTTTTCGGAAAACCATTGGAAAGATTTTGACAGCAAGGAGGCTACAGAGGTGACTTCTGAGTGAAGCTGCTGGAATCTTCCCTTGTGCCCAATAGAGCCAAAGCCAGATGGCTTCAAGATGGATCCACTGCTGGCCAAGGCCGAGCACATCAGCAACAGTGGTAGTGCCTCTGGGATAACAGATGTAAGAAAGTGGAAAACAAAATCCAGTGCAACTGCAGCCACAAAGAGCCACAGATTTGGAGGCACATGGAGTCCAGCAGGGTCAATCCATCACAAACATCTTTAAGTTAATGAAAATATTTCAGGCTCCATTAAGTCCATCAATATTTTAGACAGAATCCTACACATTTCCATGGTTGAAGGCAATCTAGAATGCTTATGATCTGCAAATGTTAAATTTGACTCAAAAGTTCTCTTCACAACCTTACATGCAGATCATTGCTGTGGATAATTCTAAAATACCTTATAATAAAAAAAATTACAAGGAAATACGACTAAAATTAAACAACAAAATTTTAACCTTTCCAAAGACATTCTTTAGAAATACACTATTTTTTTCTCGATTAAAATTCCATTTTTAACAAGTACACATTTTATAATAGTACATGCTGTACTTCATTAAAATAGATTATTTTTCACAAGAAGTTTTACAGTCTGATTTTGGCAAAGGTCAACAAATTTAAAAAACTATCAGAAAATACATTTCTACAAACAGAAAGTCACAACAAAACCCAATCTTTTAATGGACCAAGCACACATAGTTTTGTAGGTAAACCATTTGCATTTTAATCAGACAGTAATTACATATTTACTTGACTCATTGGTTCTGAGAAACGTTAAAAGCTTCCTAACCAGGCAGATTTTCCTGATGAACAATTATACTCCATTAAGTAAGTATGTAGTTGGGAAATTGTAACACAAGTGAACATTGGCCTCGGTGTTATGGCTTAAACTGCTGTCATGGAGAGATACTAGATTCTTAATTGCTCTTCTGTCTTCCTCCTTGGCTCATCTTGGTTCACACAGGAAAACTACTGTTTCTGAGCCCTTAGATACTTTGGAATGGTGTCTTCTTTAAACAAAGAGATCACTCTTCTAGCCTTCAACAAAATCACACACTTCTAAAAGGAAGTTGATAGTACACTAGTTTAGGAGGAAGACAGAAAATAGACATACCTCACCAATACTGTGAGGGTGACGGAGCAGTGGAATAGACTGCCCAGAGGGGTTGTGGAATCTCCTTCCTTGGAGGTCTTCAAGACCTGTCTGGACATATTCCTATGCCACCTGATCTAGGTGAACCTGCTTCTGCAGAGGTGTTGGACTAGACGATCTCTAAAGGTCGCGTCCAACCCTACCATTCTATAATTCTATGATTGTATGATCCTATGATTTACTTCAGAGTTATAGATATATTTAATATAAAAAAGGGAGTTTTACATATATAAAATATAAAGGGTATATTTTTATATATGTATATATTTAGGGTTGTTCTTCTACTCAATGTTTTACCATGTAAGGACATCTTCTCCAATTGTGCAAAGGTCAGTCTTAGCATTTACAGAAAATAAATGTATACAGAATGACAAAGCCAATATAATATAGCACACTTCTGCAACACAGGACTGACCCAGTGGACAAAATGAGTACACACATGCAATGCAAATGGGTAAGTAACAGTATTTGCATACAGTTTTTCTAGAGTGCCACGGAAGGGAGCTCAAAGAAAAGATACATATTGTATTATTTATGAATAATTATCTGCCTTTGAAAACCTCTTTGAAGTCATTAACAGTGTTTTTTTGTAGGGTGCTTTGGCATGTGCTATTGACCATGTATCCAATGAGACTTGCATTTGCTCTGAGGAAAGTATGCTAGCTTGTCTTAAATGAACGTTTTCCTGAATTTTGACCTTCATGATCTAGTAGTGGAACCACAGAAGTTTTTCTTCCTTTTTTTTTTNTTTTTTTTTTTTTTTTTTTTTTCCAGTCAGTCCATGCACCATCTTCATTTCTATTTAATTCATTTAAAGACCTGTTACCTGAATTTTTAGAGAGGATTTTACTCAGAAATAATGAGAAAAAGTCTTACTGGCCTTTTCTTGTATTCATTGCAAAGATGAATTGGTGCAAAAGTAACAAAGAAGGTTCTTAAGTTTCACAGAATCATAGAAGCATTATCAAGAAGGGACTTGAAGTCATGTTGTCTAGGCAGACAGAGGAGATTGAATTTCCCAAGGAAAAATCTGTTTTTTTTAATACCTGCCATTATGTATCAAAAGTTGTTATATAGAAAGTTAAATTTCAAACAAAAATTTAGACACATTTGACAAATGTGTCAAAATTTGAAACATTTAAATGTGTCAAAATACTGAAGGTTATATTTAGACTAAGAATAAAATTAATTCCTTCATCTGTAAAACTTATTTTAAGAGAAAAAAAACTTTTCATTTTTCTGAAAAAGAAAAAAAAAATCACTTTTCTGAAAGCAAAAGTGATCCTGAGATTACAATGTTTCATATTTCGGTAAAGAAAAATATCAAGTTTTTAATTTTAAAATGTTAATGGTACAGTGTAGAATTTCTATTGCAGAATAAATGTTTTGAAAGTTCAAAACAAAAGTTTTGAAAGAAATGGTTTTCTATTGTAAAGTTTTATATAATCAGTTACAACAGAAATAACACAAATATTGTTGATGAATTCTTCAATTTATATTTTGTCTCATCCAACAGATTTTCACTGACTGTCATTAATTATTAGTTGAACGGAATTCAGAGATAAAGGAAATCTATCTCATAACTAGAAACACCTCATTTAATGATGAGCTATTTTAGTGCATATGTGACTTTTAAAATTTTGTTTTCTTTTTTGTTTTCAATACTCCACATATAGATAGCTAGAAAAGTTACAGTACCTGCTCTTTTTCCCCACAGACACAGATAGCTCCAGGTGCTTTATTAAAGTATGCTATAGTCATACCAGGTTAAACGCTTTATTTGATTTAGTCAAGGATATATCAGCCATCTTACCAGAAGCAAGCTTAAACATTCATGAACTGCCCAAATCAGCAATAAAAATGTAAATTGTTTATCAGTGATGGTTGTTGTCAGATTCTCTTATTGCTATAAGCTGCATCTGAAATTTTTCCTTGTTTGAGATCACTGTAAAGATACTGTCTCTGGTATCAAATTAGAGTTGGGCCAAGGCTCTTCTAGGATGTGAGTGCTGATAGAGTCTATCTTCCTGCCACTTATTGAATTCCCTGTGTAACAACTTAGGCCCATTTTGGCAAGAAATGTGGTAAAAAATGAAAATTAAGTAACAAACTCAAAGTTATGGACTGAGAAGGAAGAGGTAGAGGGCAAATACAGCACACTGTACAATCTTTGTTTCTTTAGGAAAAATGCAAATTAAAATGGATCATTTGTTAATGGATGCGATTGCAAATGGAAACAGTGAGATACATGGGCTCTGTCTAATATATAAACTTCTGTGAGGCTGTTTGGAAGAGTTACTGTTCCTAGGCTTAACGTCATGAGTCTCTTGCCTTTATGAAGAATTTAGGGTGTATACCAGACAGCTTATTCTCAAATATTTATCAAAGTAAGGATACAAAGCACAACCAGTTCTGTGACCTAGAGAATCGTGTCAGCTTGGGGTTTGGGTTTTAATTTAATTTTCCCCTTAAAATACTGCATAATCTTCCCTTTACCCAGATATTCGGGTAGGGAGATATTCTCCATGCCATTGTCAGCTCTTAACCAGGCTCTGCAGGCTGAAGGACATTTGTACTACTGTTACTTCATTAGCACGGAGCAATTTAAAGCCTTGGATTTAGGGCTATGTCAGGGAGAAGACCCTGACAGTTGAACTCACATGGGTCTCAGTTAACTGGCAGTTAGTGGAAACATCCGGAATATCTTTTTAATGGAAGATGCAGGGCAGCTGGGTCTGGGCCCACTGACAGCCTGACCACCATCTCTTTCTGAGCTCTCATTGATTTTTTCTGGCATTCTTTTGCAGAGAAAATATGAGTGGAAATTAAGGGTCATTCTGATATTGAGCTGCAAAGGGAACTGTTCATTAGTAGAGATGTAGCTGACAACCTGCATTTCCAGTGGGAACTGATAAGACTAGCACCACCACTGTCCTAAGGGGCATAGCTCTCACCTATGTGAAGCACAGGGAAGAGCTACTCCAAATGGAGAATGCTGGCTTACCCAGCTGAGTGGAGAGGCTCTGGGTTAGTTCATGGCATCACCAGAAGGATGATTACTACGGTGTGTCATACTTGAAGCATACCTATGACTTTGCTGTCATGCTGGTTTTGAGTGTGGCAGGAATAATTTGAAGAACACGAGCAGCTTTAGGATTCTGTGAGAGCAGAAAATGCTTTCTGTCTCTGGGAAGATATTCAGCAGTTTTAAAGACATATATATATATATATG
>WBNH01010405.1:0-29586 GCA_013401255.1 Urocolius indicus | reverse complement strand
AGTACTGGTTGATAATAAACTAACCATGAGCCAGCAATGTGCCTTCATGGCCAAGAAGGCCAATGGCATCCTGTGCTACATCAAGAAGAGTGTGGTCAGCAGATCAAGGGAGGTTTTTCTCCCCCTTTACTCTGTCCTGGTGAGGCCTTATTTAGAGTCCTGTGTCCAGTTCTGGTCTCCTCAGTTCCAGAGTGACAGGGAACTTCTGGAGAGAGTCCAGTACAGGGCCACCAAGATGATCAGGGGACTGGAGCATCTTCCTTGTTAGGACAAGCTGCGGGAGCTGGGACTGTTTAGTCTGGAGGAGATGGAGGGGGGATCTCATTAATATTTAAAAGTATATAAATGGTGGATGTCAGGAGGTTGGGGCATCCCTTTGTTCTGTTGTATCTAGCAACAGGACAAGGGGTAATTGGATGAAGCTGTAACACAAAAGTTCCATTTAAACATAAAACAAAACTATTTCACTGTGAGAATGAGGGAGCCCTGACACAGGCTGCCCAGGGAGGGTGTGGAGTCTCCTTCTCTGGAGGTCGTCAAAACCTACCTGGATGCGTTCCTGTGTGACCTGTTCACCTGCTTTAGCCAAGAGATTGGACTAGATGATCTCTAAAGGTCCCTTCCAACCCCTACCATTCTATGATTCAGTGATTACAGCTTGTAGATCTATATTTTAAATGCATCAATTAGAAATAAAGATGTCTAGAACCAAATTGGGGTCAAATTTCTGCAGATTCTTATATGCTTATAGCATTTTCACTAGAGTGCTCTTCTGGGGTCTTGCGATATCCTTCATTTTAGGTGATAGCTGTAATAATTTAACCTCATTGTGCAATTAGTGGTCATGGACTCTATGTTAGATGTTCAGATAGCTGGGTGCTTTGTGTAGTTTTAAGTCTATCAGCAGAAGTTTCCCTGGTCTGCTTCAAGGTAGCTAGGTAGGTCACCCAGGAGCAAGGTCTGACAGGAGCAAGTAGCCCACAATGAAGGGAAAACCAAACCAAAATGAGAAAAAAACGCAGTACTTTGTAGATAATATGACAATGAGCATTTGTCCACACTTCAGGATTAGCAGGTCTCACTGTGCTCTAGATAGCTATGGAGTGAGTGGAAGTCCTGTCAAGCTTGCTAGCCCCAGGTAGATGTCTCAGACTCCTGAGGGCAGTAGAACTTTGAGGAAGTAGGAATCTTCATGATGTGATGAATCTTCATGTGTGCTTCCTAGAAAATGAAATCCAAACCCAAACCCTACCCCAACCATCCTTTCTACCCTCAATGCCCCCCTCACCAACCATCAAAAAAATCCATCTACATAAAACATACAGAGCGTTTCTTAACTGAAGCTTGATTTTATGAGATCTGGTTTAGCAGTTATGAGCTTACATACATATTGATTCCTTGGGCATTCTCAGAGCACATACCTTCTGTGACATCTTTGGATTTGGGACTTCCTAGATTTAGACTGGGTTTGCCTTTTTTGCAGAAAAGGACACTGACGGGTGGCCTCATTGCTATCTACAGCTTCCTGACAAGGGGAAGTGGAGAGGGAAGTGCCAATTTCTTACTGGAATCCAGTGACAGGAGGCATAGGAATGGTTCAAATCTGTTCCAGGGAAGGTTCTGACTTGAAGTTAGGAAGCACTTCTTTACCAAGAGATTGGTCAAAACGTGGAACAGCCATTCTTGGGAGGTGATTGTTATCCCATGGCTGACTAGGAGGCATTTGGGCAATACCTTTAATACTACGTTCTATCTTTTGGTCACCCTGAAGTGGTCAGGCAGTTGGATTAGATGATATTGTAGGTTCCTTGCAGCTCAACTATTCTAATTCTCTTCTCTTCTCTTCTCTTCTCTTCTCTTCTCTTCTCTTCTCTTCTCTTCTCTTCTCTTGTCTTCTCTTCTCCTCTCCTCTCGTCTCCCATTCCATTCCATTCCATTCCATTCCATTCCATTCCATTCCATTCCTCTCCCAGGCTTCTATCTAGGAGTTCCAAAAGATCTTTTCTGTACAAATCTAATTCAGTGCACTTAGTAAGTTTTTCTCTCTTCTGAGCAATTCTTTAAAAATCATATCCTTTTGGATATGATATCCAAAGGTTGCTGTTGAACTATTTCAGAGACTAATTTCCCCTGGAAATAAAAGATAAAGTTCTTCATCCTCACTAAATAAGCCACTTCAGGAAAGCAGAGTGAGCTTGATTCCTATTAGGTACACCATATGAAAAGGACTAAAGACCCTTACCAAATCCTCCTTGGACTGTAGAGTTAATATAACTATGTCCAGTGGAGAAAGGAGAAGCTATTGACCTAGGCAACATGTCCTAGAACAGCCATACCAATTTCTCTGCTTGTGCTTGGGTATTGAGCTGGTGAGATTTCAAACACTTCAAAGCCACTCTTAACTATATCAGACCACTGTCTGTTCCCAAAGAGTTTAGAGAGAACCAAAGATGCCTTGCAACTCCTTTCTGCTCAATCACTTTCATCTATACTAACATACACCTCATATCTCTTTCGATCCAGTGTGTATGACTTCTGTGATAGCAGCAATAGTAACAGGTAACAGTAACAGGAGTGCAGCTGAAAAGGAATAAAAATCTCATATGTAGTCTTGGGCTTGAAACTGAGTGGCTGTTACTGGAAAATAAACAGTAGTATAGCATTTTATTATAAAATATTAAAAGTGTCATGGCTACTAAAATAGTGCTTTAATAGTTTATGTAAATTTTGGATCGGGGAAAGGAGATAACTCAACATTTTGGAGCATTAATCATGAAAGGCTAATGATTTTGACACAATTATATCCATTTTATCTTCCTTAGTTCAAATTAATGGATTTAAAATAGTTTTTCTGCAGAGAAATATTGCTTGAATCAGTTGATTAACTCATTTGACAGACAAATGATATTTGCTGCAAAGCACACAACATCTTATCCAGGAATATATCTTTATGCTATTTTAATTCCAATAAGTCTTTTTTTCCTTTTTTTTTTTTAAATGTGGAGAAAAAGAAGAAAAAAAACCAAAACCAAAATCTATACATTTAGCAAACATGCAAAAATACGTTGTTCTTATTTTCAGTTGTTGTGAACTGCGTTGGGTAGATAGAAATTCTGAATTAACTGTCATCTACAAGGAAATACTATTTTGTAATAAAAATCACATAATTGCAGCTCTCAACATTTTCTCTTCAAATACCCTTTTCTAAAAGTACAGTTAGATATAATGAAAGAAAGCAATTATTAAACTTTGTCAGGTGTTTTCTATTTTATATGGCAAGATACTGAGCTGTTTCCAAGGAAATAAAGAAAAAAAAATCAATTTTTCACTGTTATCCAAGTTTTCATATGTATTATAATTATACAAGATTGTAGACTGTTTCATGGTACAGTTTCTCTGAAGCACCTGTGGATTGCATGCTTGCAAAATTGCTTGGAAGTTTCCGATGTGCATTTTTGTGGAACGATGAAGGTGCTCTACTTTATTCTCAAACGTGAAAAGGAAGAAGAAATTTTGTTGTTTGTTCGAGTAATTGCTTTCCTTCTCCTGTGTATGTGTGTGGGGCACAGCACACAAGAAAAATAGGATTTTTTATCTGAACTGTGTGTTCTCGGTTGGAAGCTTTTTGTTTACAAAGTTCCTGGAAGCGACTTATCATATAGATCAAATTATTTGCTGTGAAAAAATGCACACTGTAAAATCTTTAAAACTTTTAGTTTAGAGAAATAATAAACTGTGATTATATATTTTTATTATAATGTACAGTAGCCGTTGCAGTTAGATGATTATTTATTTTGGTGGTAATATTGATTTATATCAGTGAGAATCAGTCTCACGTTCTGGTCTTTTTTTTTTAAACTAGTCCTAGAAAATATTCCTTTACAGAACAATTAGAAATCCTTAACACTTATTTTCCTTGACAACGGGCATTTTGATAGCTTATGTGGTATGACTGTTAGCATTTTTAAAATTACCCTTAACTAAAGTTTAGCTTTCTCATTTCATTCAATAAGTATCACTATTTGATACTAGTCAAATGTTTGGTGAGAGGTATGGATCATAACAAACATGTTTCCCCAGAAAAGTAATGTGTACTTTATCTCCAAATGATAGTGCAGTTGTAAAATTGTTTCACTGGAATGCCTACAAGCAAATTTAATTAGTCAGTTAAATGAAACTGTCAGAAATTTAGGAAACACTTTTTTAGTAAATTATAGCCTTAGGTATTTCTTAATTTGCTTTTTGTAACTTTAACCGGAAAGCCTGTTTGTAATATTCTGTTTGTTCAGTATAGATGAAGGTCGCATCGCATTACCTTTTATCTTCTTGCTGTCTGGCCATTTCACAGCTGTTTGGATTTTAATAAGAAGTAAAATTTTTGGAGGGATTCAGTGAAAAAGGGAAAAAAGTGACATTTAAGTATTTCATAATAATTTTTTTCTTGCCAGCAGCAGAATGAAGAAGATGTTTTGTTTCCAATTGTAGATTATGGAAATGAATGCTACAGACAAAATTAATAGGTGTAAAAATATGGTAATTATAACCATGGCAACCAAATTTCCTTGTGCATTAAAAAGTAAAGGTGTATGTTACAGTACTATAGGACAGACATGGTATCATTGACTCATGGCACATCTGCTGACAATAATGCTTTTATAGAGAATATTTAAGCGGTCTGTTTAAACAGAAAAAAAATCTCAGAATTAACAAATGACACCTGAAAAGAAAGAGAGAAAGAGGAAGTAAAAAAGTGTTAGATAGGCCTCCTGAAGTACTCGTTAAAATGTATGTAGCCTTTCACCTATATTGGTTAGTTACTGACTTGAAATCTTCAACCTTTTCTTCACTGCCTTTGAAGCTTTATGATGAAAGATAGAGCAGTGCAAGCCATTTGAACACTTCTTGGCCAATCACTTTGTGCTGTCAACATATTGTTGTGTGTGGAGTGCAAAACTTTACAGGGGAAAGTAATGAGTAATCACATCATAGAAACCATATTAACTTCAGCACATTGAAAGGTACAACTAACTCAGAAATACAGCAATTCAACTATTACTTCCATAAATACTATAGTGTTTCCCTACACGCCCTTAAGAAAAATGATTGAAAATATGCATGCTTTCTGACATCCATGTATTAAAAGAAATAAGTGGAGAGAGAAAACAAAGATTCAGTATTGGGTTTGTTAAGAGAGTTTTTAAATATACCAAGTTCTTAGTTCTCACCATTTTGTGGTGGAGCCAGAATAATCCATGTTGTCTATTCTATGGAAAGAAAAGAAGGAGCTTCTTAACCGATTTGTTTGTTTCCTCCCCAGAGTGAGTAGGCCTAAAGCAATGTCAGGTTGAGACACAAACATGCATCTCATGAAACAATCTGTGTAAACACAGAACCACTCGTATCACTAGAAAGGCATAGTCTCTTCAAGCTTACTTTGGAATTTGCGCTAGTCAAAGGGTTGGACTCTGTGAATACAAAGACATGTAAAAGCTGAGGAATGGAAAATTGCTTTCAGTCTATTTAGTCCTTGAAATTCTTCACATCAGAATTATGTAAGCAATCCATATGAGTCCAATTTCTCTTTAACAAGTAAATGTTTCCTAATAGTAAGTAGTTCAAAAATAAAAAAAAAAAAAAGCAACCCGAGTCCTCACCTCCTTTCCAGAACATTATCTCTGTTTATGAACTCTGAGTCTCATGAAGATTAAGGCAAACACATATAGTTTTTGTTCCCACACAATCTCATTACCTTCAGAAGACTTCTACATAGCCCATACATCTAAGAAAGCTCCTAAACAAAAACCTGTTCTTTGTTCATCTGTAGAGCAACATTGTTCAGTTTCTTGTCACAGATGAGTGGAATGCACCTCATTCAAAAGACATGGACAGTAGCATGTTTTATTGAAGTAAAATTATAATTTATCAGTTTGATAAATCCAATGAAATTTAACAAAATTTAACACTGTTTTCCCAAGGTTCAATAATTTTGGTGACAAGGTTCACCTTATTAATTACAGCATGGAAGGAACTCACAAATGAAGGTTGAGCTAGAATTAATATGAAATAACTTTTTATGAATGGTAGGTGACAACACTGTCCTCTCTATGTATTCTTTGTGTGGTGTTGAGGTATTTTGCATCTGGCATTTAGTACCTTCTGAATTTTTAACTCATCTATTCTTCCCAAAGGAAGATGGCTAACATTTTCCCTGCTTTTCAAATGGAAAATTTAATTATTGAAAGATTTTATAATAACCAGAATATCCAATATTTCAGTCAGACTCACATGGACCCGTCTGGGCACATCACGTTAGTATTTTATTTTTTAAGTTCAGGTTCAGTTATTTTCCTAGATTTACAGAAAGGCAGTCTTAATTGTGTTTTGTGCCAAAGAGCTACAGAAAAGAAATCCAAGAAGGAGATTATACCACCACCACGATAGAGAGATGTATCAAAATCTTCTAGTGACTCTCATCAAGTTATGCCAAGTAATAGAATTATTTCTTGTTTGGTTTTTTTTTCCTGAGAAAAGGGACTAAGGAGTAAAGCAGTTTGAGAAAATAAAGTATATGAATTACTTTAAAATAGTGATGATGAATGTTGATGAGTATTTCATGCAAGTAATAAATTAATACTTGGATTACAGAAAAACTTACTAGTTTTGGCTTTCTAAGCGAGATGCTGCTGATAATATGCTTTCTGCTGTAAACATCCTGTGATATCTTTGTTTGCTTCAGTAGGCAGATATTCTCTATGGTGTCAGTCCTGAACCTCAGACATCTGTCTCCTCAGGGAGACTCTGACAGTAAATGAAGTTTTACTGCTAACATGTCGTAGCTTCCTGTAAGAATTTCTGTGCAATTTCTCAACAGCATTTCTTTGAGATGTTTCACTAAACAGAACCCAAGATAGGCTTTTCCTTTAAAACCTTCTTCCATTCACCTCATTTCCATCCATTCCAAGACTCAGAGGAAGGCTGAATGACACAGGTGATTAATGACATAATCTGGAAAGACCACCTACAGATATGGTTTTCCTTTTGAAGATTATGTATAGTGATGACATACAGTGGCATGTATTTTGCTGAAAAGTAAATAGCATATGAAGAATCAAATACCTAAAGGAAAAGACCACGTGTATATTTTGTTCCATGCTCTTGGCATTTCCCTCAGCCCCAATACTGATATTCATTAGTTCCTTCTGTTCTCTTGGAGAATCAGTTAGACCCTGCTGGCTGTGGACTCCATCAATCTCTCTTTTACACATCTCTCTGTGGGGCTGAACTTTCTGTGGGTTAGTGTTTATAGAGCACAAATTCTTTGTTCTGTGATCATGTGAATACGTCTCTGTCTTTTTGAAACTAGTCCCCAATTTACTATACCTGACAGGTTTCTTTTATAATGTCTTTAATAACCATAGTAAAAGGCCTATTGTTGGAGAACAAAAGATTTTCCAGCACATTCAATATTCACCTTATAATTTATTTTGCATGTTAAATTATCTTTCTTAATGACTTCAAAAATGGCAGAGCTGGAAGAATTTGAACAATTCCCAGGGCATACTAATATTGTCTTCTTCTTCTTTTTTTTTTTTTTTTTTTTTTTTTTTAAATGTCCAGCACTTGCTTTCCTCTTATCTGCAGCTGGATTGATGGGCCAAGGACAACTGGATGAGGTTCAACAAGGTTCATTGCTGAGCCTTGAACATGAAGTTCTTCATAAGGCTGAACATGAGCCAACAAGTGCCCAGGTAACCAAAAAAGCCAATAGCATCCTGGCTCTGATCAGAAACAGTGTGGCCAGCAGAGACTGTCCCTCTACACTCAGCACTGGTGAGGTTGCACCTCAAGTACTGTGTTCAGTTTTGAGCTCCTCACTACAAGAGGGACATTAAGGTCCTGGAGCATCTAGAAAGAAAGGCAACAAAGCTGGTGAAGGATCTGGAGAAGAGTCTTACAAGAAGCAGTTGAGGAGAAAACTTTTTGCTCTCTGCAATCATGTGAAAGGAGTTTGTAGTAAGGTTGATCTCTTATCCTAAGTGACAGGACAAGAGAAAACAGGCTGGAGTTACAGTAGGGGAGGTTTAAATAAGATATTAGTAATCATTTTATCACTGGAAGTGTTATCAAGTGTTGGAAAAGGCTGCCCAGTGAAATGACTGAGTTACCATCCCTGAAGGTATTAAAAAGGTGTGTAGATGTGGCACTTAGAGGCATGGTTTAGAGGTGAACTGGATGTGGCAGTGCTAGGTTAATGGCTGCACTTGATCTTAAAGGGTTTTTTTCCAACCTAAATGATTGTATGATTTTAAGCAGAATTCTATTAGAGTGAGCTAAAATTNTCCTCTTATCTGCAGCTGGATTGATGGGCCAAGGACAACTGGATGAGGTTCAACAAGGTTCATTGCTGAGCCTTGAACATGAAGTTCTTCATAAGGCTGAACATGAGCCAACAAGTGCCCAGGTAACCAAAAAAGCCAATAGCATCCTGGCTCTGATCAGAAACAGTGTGGCCAGCAGAGACTGTCCCTCTACACTCAGCACTGGTGAGGTTGCACCTCAAGTACTGTGTTCAGTTTTGAGCTCCTCACTACAAGAGGGACATTAAGGTCCTGGAGCATCTAGAAAGAAAGGCAACAAAGCTGGTGAAGGATCTGGAGAAGAGTCTTACAAGAAGCAGTTGAGGAGAAAACTTTTTGCTCTCTGCAATCATGTGAAAGGAGTTTGTAGTAAGGTTGATCTCTTATCCTAAGTGACAGGACAAGAGAAAACAGGCTGGAGTTACAGTAGGGGAGGTTTAAATAAGATATTAGTAATCATTTTATCACTGGAAGTGTTATCAAGTGTTGGAAAAGGCTGCCCAGTGAAATGACTGAGTTACCATCCCTGAAGGTATTAAAAAGGTGTGTAGATGTGGCACTTAGAGGCATGGTTTAGAGGTGAACTGGATGTGGCAGTGCTAGGTTAATGGCTGCACTTGATCTTAAAGGGTTTTTTTCCAACCTAAATGATTGTATGATTTTAAGCAGAATTCTATTAGAGTGAGCTAAAATTGTCTGCTAACTGACTATGCAGATCATTTGTTTCCAGTTTGAAAATTTACACTTAGAATGGTTAACTCTTCAGGGAAGAGATAACCTTTTTGGTAACATTTGTGTAGTGCTTAGTTTTATGATGCCCTTGTCTATGACTGGAAATTTTGGCTCTGCAACAATACAAGTAATGAATAATAATAAGACTTGACTGTACAGGAAAGGCAATGAACACTGAGGGAAATTTTCTGTCAGCTAAGTACTTGGAACCAAAAAAGTTCCCAAAGGCCAATCAGGGACTTCATTTCTTATAGAAAACTTAATGTGGAATTATTATTTTTCAGTCCATTAAAACATGTCTTATTTTGGCAGTCTGCACTAACGAGTGGGATGTGATAGCACTCAGGAGAATAGTCACATTTGTGTTGTTCACACCATTTCTGATTAAAATAGTTTCTCTTAGTGATTTTTAAAATCAACCTGTTTCCTATGAAAAACTGCAATGTTACAAGTGTTGAACTTGATGCTATTTGCCAATACTTAATCATCATTTCACAGACAAGATAACTTTAAAAGTCTATGGTCTTTTAGTCAGTGTACATTTTATTTGCCCTTCTAGGAATCACCCATTCTCTCCAGCTTCAGCTGCATCTCCTACCCATATAATGGTATTAATGTGACCATATCTGCTGGGATGTTCACAATCTGTTACAAAGGCAACCTTCTGCAAGGGAGAAACTGCTACCCATTCTCCTATTAGACATATAGAATCGAAGCACAATAAAGCTTTGTGATTTATTTTTAGATACAAATGAAGTCTGTAGTCATGCAAAGATGTAAAGATACCTCTCCCATACTCTGACAAATTGTTAAGTTGATGGATTTGTCTCTTTATAAAACCCTTGCTGATCCATACTGTCATGAGACTCTGTGATCCTCAAGGTGGAGCTGATCTTCTTTCTTTTGGTTTTTGTGGGTTTTCCCCCCACCCTTTTAAAAGTAAAAACATCAGAGAAAAGTCTTCTATTTCCAAATCTCTGCTTTATTTGTATAATTTAATACCAAATCCAAATAGAATGACATTGAAAGAAAGCAAACCCTTAAGTGCTTCCTTGAAACAATCTGAATCTTGAAAAGAAGACCCATGTTTCACGTCTTCTTTGTCCTTTGCTTCTGCTATGCAGTTTGGCATCTTTTGGTGATTTCCTAGTTGATAACTAACCCAGTCACCTCTAAGTCCCTAGGGATCTTTCATTTTTTTTTTTCTCTGTTAAGCTCATAGGCTTGACAGGTAGCTCTGATTCCATGAATGTCATATACTTCTATGAGACTTCTGAGTGTTGTCTTTCTCCAGAGCGGCTTCTTCCGTTTGTGTTCAGATGATGAGAGGGAAGGGATTTCTCTCCATCCTGCAATACAGATATTTCTCTGTTTTCAGACCAAGGCATGGAAAACAGACCATTATCTCTTTTTTAATGAAATAAATGTGTTATTCTAACCACACAGTAAACCTCGAGTGAACAAATCAAGCATCTCCACAATTTGTCTTATAAGCCAAGAAATATGTAGTCCTGAGTGTTAATGATTTGCCAACAAATTGAGAGCAAGCATAAAAATGGAATTTAATCTAGTTTCCCTAATGACATTAGGTCTGGCACCTGTTTATAGACAGATTAAATTCTTCATATACCACTCTTGTTTAGGTTACTCAGCTCCTAATAGTCATTTGTTTTCATCAGTAATGCTGAGACAATTAATCCAATGGCTTCAAGGCAAGACAGTCTAATGTGCTGCTTTCTAAACTTTTCTTCCCTGATCCGACATGTAAAATAACATTGGCATAAATGGTTTCTTAGTTAAAACATGGAAATGTTCCAATTGCTTAATATCGTCTAATGGAACTGTGAAAACGTATAAAATTAGCTGCAGTTAATTTTGTTCACTGAAATGAGGTCCACAGAAATACTAGTTTGATGTTTTGCAAAGTTTTTAAAGGATTTCTGACTGTTTGAGAACTTTTCCAGGTACCTACTGACAGGATGTCTTCAGATTTCCATAATGGCAAGCCCTCCTGAGTGGTTGTAAAATACTTTTTTCTTCTATCCTTAATAGATTAGATTGAGTCAATTCTTGACAAGCCTGTTAATGTACCTTTGGAGGTTCCAGGTGAGAACCCAATTATGTTTTACCATGTACTGTGCACACATATAATGATTCAGGCATAGTTTTTGTCTCAAAGAGATATCTTTAAAATATTACTTTGAAAATAAAAGTAATTCCATTGAAATCACAGAACAGCTCTACTTCTGAAACACAATTAGTTGTGTTTGTAAAAATGCATTGACTTTACTAGATAAAAGTCAGACTAATTCTTCTCATTTAAAAATGTTTCTTTTTACAGAAAAGTAATTTCACTGATTTCAACAAAAATATTCCCAATTTGCATCATATCAAGCAAGAAGGGAGTCTGACTCATCGTTTATTTTACCCACTTGCTGGTTGTGAACAGAGTGTTCGTGTTGACAGGCACCTAAAAAGTTACTGAAGGAGCACAGGGTGAATTATGTAATAGATTCTCTTAATGTAAGCCAAATATCTCTGTGGATTCAAGAGGCAAGTGTCATTAAACAAATATAAAGATCGTTCTGGACTGAAGGCAAAGAATTTAATTTGATCTAGCAAATTAAAGTATAACAATGAATATTGTCTGTTCCAAAAGGCAAGAAAGAATTGCAATTAAGAATTCACCCTATTATTAACCTTTAGTTATTTTTGGCATCATTTAAACAAATGACTATGATTCTTAATTAGTAAGTAGAGAGCGTGTGCCACTTTCATCATTTACTTATTACTCTGTATGTCAGTAATGAATCCAACTATTGTATTGTTCAATGAAACACCATTGTTACTGACAAGATCTAAAAACACAGATCTAAAAATTTAGAATGCATCACATGTGTTGATGAACTTGTTACTAAGTATTCTTTTTATTATAAAAATTTTGCACATGAGGTTCCAAGACAGTAGATCTAATAAAAGTTTTTTAAAGATCAAATTGCAATTTAGCAACTAGGACTGTGAAATATATAAAAAGATCAATGTTTAGGCTACCTTTCAGGTAAACATTGAACAAATTTACCAGAGATTAACATTTTTGTGAATATATTTATTCTTGGGGGCAAAAAAAAAAACCCAAACAAGAGCTTTTTAATTAAAAGAATTTTTCACAGAATCAAAGAATCATTACAGTTGCAAAAGACTTTTAAGATCATCAAGTTCAACCACTAACCTCACACTGCCAGGCTCATCACTAAATTAAACCATATCCTGCAGAACCTCATCTATGTGTCTTTGGAATACCTCTAAACATGGTGACTCTACCCATTCCAATGCTCAATAATCCTCTCAGTAAAAAAATTCTTCCTAATATCCAATTGAAACTGCTCCTGGTGCAACTTGAACCCATTTCCTTATGTCCTGTTATTCATTCATAGAATCAGAGAATCAGAGAATCACCTTTAGAGATCATCTAGTCCAATCTCTCTGCAGAAGCAGGTTCACCTAGATCAGGTCGCATTCATTACTGGAGAGATCAGCCTCCACCTCACTACAACCCCCTTCAGGTAGTTGTAAAGGGTGATCATGTCTCCTCTTGGCCTTTTCTTCTCCAGACTGAACAACCCTATCTCTCTCAACTATTCCTCATAAGACTTGTTCTCCAGACCCTTCATCAGCTTCATTGTCCATCTCTGGACACACTTCAGATGAGGTCCAGATGGGTTCAGAGCTAAACACAATACTTGAGATGTGGCCTCACCAGTGCCAAGTACATAGGAACAATCACTTCCTTGGTCCTGCTGGTCGCGCTATTTCTGATACAAGGCAGGATGCTTCTTGGCTGCCTGGACACACTGCTGGCTCATATTTAGCCATCTGTCAACCAAGACTCTGCCCCAAGCCTGTAGCATTGCATGGGGTTGTTGTGGCCCAAGTGCAAGACCAAGCACTTGTCTTTGTTGAACGTCATGCGACTGGCCTCAGCCCATCAAGCCAGCCTGTCCAGGTCCCACTGAAGAGCCTTCCTCTCCTCCAACAGATCTACACATCCACTCAGCTTGGTGTCATCAGTAAACTTACTGAGGATGCACTCAATACCGTCCTACAGATCATTGATACAGATGCTAGTCATGACCTAGCACTGAGCCCTGGGGAACGCCACTGATGACTGGCTGCCAACTGGGTTTAACTCCATTCACGACACTCTGGGCCCAGACATGCAGGCAGTTTTCCACTCATCTCAGAGTAGATCCATCCTAGCCATGGCAGCCAGTTTCTCCAGGAGGATGCTGTGGGCCTCACTAAAGTCCAGGAGGACCACATTCACAGCTTTTCCCTCATCCACTAAGTAAGTCATCTTGTCATAGAAGGAGATCAGATTGGTCAAATAGGATCTGCCCTTCATAAAGCCATGTTGATTAGGCCTGAACCCTTGGTTGTCCTGTATGTGCCTCATGATGACACTCAGGATAATCTTTTCCATAATGTTTCCCGTACTGAGGTCAAACTGACAGGCCTGTAGTTCCCAGGATCCTCCTTCTGGCCTTTCTTGTAGATAAGTGTTACATTTACCATCTGCTGGGACTTCCCTGGTAACACAGGACTGTTGGTAGATGATGGAGTGGCTTAGCGAGCACTTCCACCGCCTGCCTCAGCACATCGGATGGATTCCATCTGCCCCTGTTGACTTGAGTGCTTCACGGTGGAGCAACAGGTCACACACCATTTCTTCTTGGACTAAGGAGGCCTCATTCTTTCTCCGCTGTCTTCTGACTCAGGTGGATGGGTGCCCAGAAAACACCTGGTTTTACTACTGAAGACTGAGGCAAAGAAGGCATTAAGTATCTTTGCCTTTTCCTCATCCTTGATCACTAAAGTTTACCTTTTCATCATCCATTAAAGAACGAATATTCCCTTTAGCCCTCCTTTTGTCTGCCCTCATGACATCTAAGATGGTAGTTCTTCTGATCCCCTCCTTGTTTCTCTGAGGATTAAGAACTTGATCATTTTGTAATCACTATGCCCTGAGCAGCCTCCAACCATCATGTACTCCACCAGAACCTCTTTGTTTGCAAACAAAGGCACCTTCCCTCATTGCCTCTCCCACCAACTGCATGAGGGCGTTATTTCCCCCATACTCCAGAACTTCCTGGACTGTTTCCTGCCTGCTGTGTTGTATTCTCAGCAGAGCTCCAGTAAGTTGAAGTGTCCCATGAGAATGTGAGTCAGAGATTCTGAGTTTTCCCAGCTGCCTAAAGAACATCTCATCTACCTCCTCATCCTGGCTGGATGGTCTATTAACAGATTCCTACCATGACATACCTCTTGTTGTCCTCCCTGGTTCTTACTCATAAAACCTCAACCCTATTTTGAGAAACAAAGAAGAAAAAAAAGTCTGTTTCTGCATCATATGAGGATATATGAAGAGACTGCAATCTCATTGAAAAGTTGTATGTCATGATATCGTCTCTGGTGGCATCAAGCCTTGCCTTCCGATACTAACACTGATCATGAATTAATATAGTGTTAGGCATATTTTGTATGCTTACCATGTACCTTGCTTAGCTCATATAGTCCAGATTTTGTCTTCTGTATGGGCTCTTTGTTGGTTTTCTACACAATGTTAATTTCTGACACTTAGATTTGAGTGAGAAAAGCAGAGTAGGTATTGAATGGATCTGTGATACACATGATAATAAAATCTTTAAGTTGCCTGGATCTTTATCTATAGAATTTGTGTATATGATAGCTCTGTATCTTGTCTGTGTAGCTAGCCAAAAAACTGTCTGTTCTGGGGAAACTCTCCCTAGTAAACTGTAGTACAAAACCCCCTCATCTTTTCCCTATTCTTCCCTTATGCTTGCAGAATAACAGAGCCACTTGCAAACCAGAAATTTGACAGTAATGAGGGACCAACAGATTTTCTAGGAGTGTGTTTGGAGTCCACTTTTTGATGCTTCATTTACAGTAGTTTTTTTGTTTTGTTGTGGTTTTTTTACTATTATTATTTTTTATACTTGCTGTGCAATTTCTATATTTTCTGCCTTGTTATATTTTGTTTCTATCTCAAGTTGTCAGCTTTCTGACACTTTTCAGTAGAAAGGGAAGCATGAAAATCAGTATATCCTTCAAGACTGTAAAAACTAATCATTAGCAGAGTAGCAATAAGTTGCCATAGTATTTTTAAATTTGAACCACTAAAGTCCAGTATTTGCTTTGTCCTCTTGTCTGGCCAAGTTTTATTTTTTATGAGCACAAAAGGTGTTTGATAATACATGCTAAAACATGCCAATGAATAAACTACAGATTAGTGGAGGTCATCTCTTGTTTGTGAAATTGAACAGTGAGTGTTCCATCTCCTTGAGTTAGATATGATATTTAAAGTGCAGTAAAAATTCCTTTAAATCCTGTGTACCATAGACATTGGACAAAATTGTGAAGTGACTTAAAAACTTCACTTTTTAAAGCCCTATTAAATACTTCACTCATGCTTTCTGTATATAATTTAAGATGCAGTAATAACTTCCAATTTTAACTCAGTTTTACCAGTTATTTATAGCTTGATACCCATTTCTTCTCTTAATTATTCCTAAAAGAAAAAGAACTCCAAGTCGTGGACTTGTAAGTAAAATTCATTTATTCTAGTGCTGGTAAGCTGTAAAAGAAAAAATAGAGTAGGACTGCGTCTGATCCAAATGTTGAAGGGCCAAATATCTGGACCATAGCAAAATGGTCAGCTCTTAGTGTTGTCCTCTAATTTTCTCACCAGCATCTTGCAGTTTAATCTTCTGTTTCATGAGCAGTAGATCCCAGAAGATGTTCAGATATTGTGTTAGTAAAGCTGCTACAGATATGTAAGCAAAGTAGATAGTTAGGTTGATTTTCTTTAGGCATCTACTTAAAAGGGAAAAAAGAAGAATGGAAGAATGTTAATGGAGAATAGCTAGAAGGAGCTAATGAAGTGTCTCACAACACTGAGGAAGGCCTTCACACTCTCAGGAAGTCATTAGAAGAGAGGTGTTGAGATGTGAGTCACAGAAAGGTTTGAAAAGTCTCATAAAGTAACTTCAAGTCAGGTCAAATGAAAATATAAAATGCAATATAAAAGATAGCTTTTTTGCTTCAAGGTGAAAAGTTCAGTTCGACGTGCATAATAAGATGCAACAGGAGGAACAAAGCAAAACAAGACAGGTGAAGGAATTCTGAATACAGACCATTTGGTAAAAGAATTTGAGGAGAGCTTCAGAGACACAGGAGAAAACCTAAATTTTCCACTTTAAGTGATGCAATTTTTATAAGATATGAAAAGTCCAAACATGTTTTAAAGTATGTAATATAAAGAAGAAAAATTAAACAGCCTTGACAGTGTCAAAAAGAGAGCAAAGAGAGATGTACACAAGTCATCTACAATTACCTTGGCAGAATTTTCTATTTCTGAGCAGAAGAGGACAGAATAATGAAGATTTTTATACAAGAGCAGCCCTGATGTGGCTCTGTAGAGATACAGCTACATGTCAGAAAATCAAAAGACAATTTGAAGAGCAGCAAGAATCAAGTAAAAAATGGGGTGAGAGATCTTAAAGCTGTAAATGCATTAATGAAACTTTATTGTTTTCAAAAGTAGTCATCTTCTAGAATAAGAAAATCAGCATCTATCACCTTTTTGTTTTGTTTGAGATTTTTTTTTCTCTGTAATTCAATATTATTTTTCTGCTGCGACAGCTGGTAATGAGGTTCAAGATTCAGAGTTGTCTCTCCCTGCCTGTGTTATTTGTCCATTGATATAGAGTGGTCACTTTGCAGGAAAACTTTCAAAATCTTCCTCTAGCTTGTCTCTTCAATTCATAGCATTAAATTTAAATAGTTCATAGGCAATTTACAATGTCTGGTCTGCAATTTGGTACACCTTGTTTTACATGATGCTTATAATAAAATAACGATTTTCAACAGTATGTAATAAGCAGAGATTTGTCATTTCATATTGCAATAAAAGACAGAAGAACTGCCTCATTAATTTTTTTTTTTTTGACTACTGTGTCTCTTTTCATATTCACAAAAGAGTAAGAGGTTACACTCCTTTAGAAAAGCAGTACTTTTTTGTTGTTGTTGTTTGTTTGTTTGTTTATTGGCATCAGTAAGTATTGTGTTGGGACCTGAGGCTTTTACACCAGGTTAAGTGATAACTAAAAGTAGTGGTAAACCACAGCACAGCTGAAGTGCTGCAGATATTGTGCAGTCCAAGGTGTCTGCCATCGCCTGCTAACAAACACTGAGGTTCAGATTTTGCTTAACTTCAGATTGTGCATGAGTGAGGAATCAGCTAAAACATTGCAGGTGCATGAAGACAGACAAGAAGCATGTTTCCATTTGAGAATTAGTTAGCCTATGGTTAAAATATTCAGGCAAGAAGTAGAAGATTATCAGCTGAAGATACGTTTTTGTGGCTATTAAAATCCTGAGAGAAGGATCCTGTAGGAATGGATTTGTAAGGAAGAAAGAATACAAAATATAACAACACAGTACTTGCATTTCTCTCTCAGATTTTCAACCAGTTAAAATACCTGAAGAGGAATATCTTTGCTATCAAATTCAGTCTCTGCTTCCTTTCCACAACAGTGATTCCTTTCATGCTGTTCCCAAAAGAGGATATGAAATCCATCGGACATTTTACTTCTGGTTTCTGTCTGGATGAAGGGAATGTAGAGCATTATATGGACTATAACCTGGCCTAGTCAGTTTTGCTACATATTAAATCTCCTTCCTAAACACATTCAGCTGTGTCGTACTCTCAATAATGTATGAACCCTTAAAAAACAGATGTCTACTTAAAAGCAGCAGTCTCTTCAGTTTCTGTAGCCCTGGAAGCTCCTGCATTCATGTTCCTTGACAGACTGTCTCTTTTTTTCCCCTGGAAAGTATCAGAAAAATTCTTTCTGCTCCTCCTTACTTTTCTGAGACAAAGCAGAACCTTAGATGAGTTAACTTGTCACACCGTATAACCCTGTGCTAAAGCAGAGCTGTTTCTGAATGTTGTGATGTAAATGATATGAGAATTGAACCCCAGACACATCTATCTATATTGGTTTCAATTCAGTCACAAAAGACAGAATGGGACTGTTAAATTTCTTCTGGCAGATTGCAAACTGTTGGAACTCTGTAAAATGTAGATCATTCATTCACAGAAAAAGCAGGTTTTTTTGTAATGCTTTTTAAATTTTTTTTTTTGTCTCTTGCTATAAAAAAAATTGTGTTTCTTGTGGAAGGTAACTATGACTGGTTTTTTCTTCTGTTGCACAGGGGAAAGAGCGCATACTTCATGGATTTAGCCATATGCAATTAACAGAAATTTTATCTGCAATGCTTAATCTACTTATGGTTTTGTGAATAAATAATATTATCACAGAATTACAGGATCACAGAATAGTATGAGTTGGAAGGGACCTCTAGAGATCATCTAGTCCAACTCTCCTGCAGCAGCAGGTCCACCTAGATCAGGTCACACAGGAACATGTCAAGGTGGGTTTTGAAAACCTCTAGGGAAGAAGATTCCACACCCTCCCTGGGCAGCCTGTGCCAGGGCTCCCTCAACCTTACAAAATAGTTTTTCCGTATGATTAATTGGAACTTCTAGTGTTCCAGCTCTTGTCCTGTCACTTGAAACAATAGAAAAAGTGTTGCCCCATTCTCTTGATATGCACCTTTTAAATACTTGTAAACATTAATGAGATCCCCCCACAGCCTCCTTTTCTCTAGAATAAAGAGCCCCAGTTCCTGCAGCCTTTCCTCATAAGAAAGATGCTCCAATCCTCTGATCATCTTGGTGTCCCTGCGCCAGACTCTCTCCAGAAGTTCCACAAAGACTGGAGCACCTCTTCTATGAAGAAAGGCTGAGAGAGATGATACTATTTAGAGAACGCTCAGGTGGGATCTTATTAATATATATAAAAACTTGAAGGGAAGATGCAAATTCAGGCTGTTTTTCAAGTGGTGCCAGGTAACAGAACCATGGGCAATGGGCACAAACTTAAACATAGGAGGTTCCCTCTGAACATCAACACTTTTTCACAGTGAGGGTGACTAAGTGTACTAACCACTGTACACATTGTCCAAAGAGGTTATGGAGCCTCCCACCTTGGAGAGATCCAAAAGCTGAGACCCTGACTTAAGCAGCAGGATTGGACCAGATGACTTCCAGAGGTTCCTTCCAATCTCAGCCACTCTGTGATCTTGTGATAATGCCAATAGTTTCATACAGTGGCTCATTGTGACTACTGGGAGATACAGGAATGCATTCTTGTCATCAGCATTCAGTGTATGTATATGGGACTTGCCTCCTAAAGCATAATTTCTAATACATAGTGGCATCATTTTTGTTATCTACTCCATACAGCTAGCTATCCTGTATGTGCCTGCCTGTTCTCAGATGATCATAAATACTGTGCTCACATGCAGGCAGCCAGTGTAAGCTTGTAACTTTGGCATAAAAACTGCTTTTTCTTTACTGGGTTGCCTGATGAAGAAATATATTTTTTGAAAGTATGAGGGATACATTTCTAACATCTTGTGTTGCTTTTTTGGTCTCCCTTGGTTTGCCTAATCCTTGTAATTATTTCTCAACCCTGAAATCTGAAGGCTGGCATCCTCTGTGACATGCAATATTCTCTCCTGCTATAAACAGTACAGTCCCAAGTTGTTTCATGCCTAAGCTTGCTTGCAAAATCATTGTATTTTGCTAGAGTTTAAAGGACTGTAATGAAATTTTCCATATTCACCCTTTTATAGGAACTGCGAGGAAAAATGTTGCTCCAAATGACAGGTGGCAGCATTACATAATTTTGCTTCTTAATTCATAAGGGTAAAAGGCAGTATGTTATCTTCAGCCTATAGCCCTACCAAATACAGGAGAGAATGGAGTTGCTACCCAACTGACTTGGTTTTCAGAACCTGTTGCTTATGTAGAGTGCTGAAATCTGGTTTTCTGCCTAATCCACTCCTCAGTAATTTTAAAAATAGTTTTTCCTTGAGCTGTAATTGATAATTAGGAACAAGAGGGCTTTGTATCATACTTGCACTTTTTCATGAACTGTCTCTGAATCTATTTCAGGGTTCTTACTAAATTTCCAGAGTGAAAACATGACATATATGTTGTATAAAGAAAACATTAATTTTGGTATGACTTACTTGTCTCTCAGCAAATCAGCAACCTTGAGTAAAACTTTCCTTAGAAAAAAAAAAAAGAAAAAGGAAAACCTATATATTCCTCGATTCTCAGGCTATAATAAGGCAGAAGTACATGTCCGTTGGAGCATGCATATATTGCATGGCTGCACATGGTGGAATATCATCCACAAAAAAATTATTTCTATTTGTAATGGCAAGTTTTAGTCTAGAAGTGTGAGGAGTGTGGTAGTTGAGGAGATATTACAGCTAATCATATCCTATTCCTCAACAGATCAATAGAACAGATGGTAACTTTGTACATTTTGCATGCTGTGAGTGCCTGAAGCCATAGCAACAGCCACCTCATGCTGGAAATATCTCCCCCTGCTATTTTATCTTCTCTGAAAACTATGATGTCGGTGTCCAGAATCCACACTTAGAAAACCTGGAGTCTTACAGACTGCAGACTATTAACCTCTTTTATACTTCTGTTATAGTCACATGTAACTTAGGCAAAATTGTCAGACATAAATTGCCATTGGCCTAGGCACAAAAGCACTCCTATCACATTTGAGATATGTAAAGACAAGAATTCTTATCAAATATGTTCAGAACATAACTGATCTATGATTAAAGATCACAATTCACTAACATTGAACTCGGAAATTAGTGGATTGTAATTATAGTTACTGGTGATTTAGTTGCTAGCAATCAACTGATGAATGGTTTTAGTGTCTTATCTTATTGGTGATCAAATTGAGAATGTTGAAAGAGGCTGATTTTCCACACGAAAGAAATGACTACTCTCTAAAAATCAGAAAAGTATTCTTAAAGATAAGATCTAATAACTTTACATTACACCTATCTGACTTTAATTCAAGAACAGATCACCTGTCTTTGAAGATCATCAAGTACTTTCTTTATTGGAATATTGAAAATGAATTAAAGTGCTCTTCTAAGGGCTTGCAGAGTTCATGAGTGTATTTCCATTTATTTGATTGAGTTTTAGAACATTTCTGTGTGCTGGGATTTTTGCAAAGAGTATAGTGAGACCTATTTTCTGCTGAAATTGGTCTGAGGATGAAATAGAACATTTGGAGCGTCAAGTATTTCCATGCCATTTTCTGCAATTCACATTCCAAACAAACAGTGACTTATCAATGGTATTGAAAAATCACATATTTTTTAGAAAGCTGACTCTTGTCACTAGACACTGATAAATAATTTTGTCATTGATGGAGGTGCTAACGTCCTACATCTGTTTAACAATTTCTGAACATTTCAAGGCAGAGTTGAATAAATTTTCTTTGACAATTGTTTTCAATGTCCAGATGTTAAACTTTAAATCAAATGGCAACAGCCCAATCTTATTCTTGTCAACTCTTTCTAACATGGCAGTTAATGCAAAAAAAAAAAAAGGTGACTCAATGACAATATTTTAAATACATGCTCATCTTAAATTCTGTGTTATCAGGACTTCGTTTTTTAACTGAAATGATTTGAACTACGTTGTGTTGACTGTCTACATTAAACATTGTTTGCTCAAATGCACTTTCGTGGATATTTTTTTCTAATACATTAGTTCCTATGTACAAATAACAATTTTCACACAGAAACTATAAGTAAGTTGAAGTTCACTTTCTTTAAAATACATTGATTTATTATGTTTGAAGCTATCTATTAAACCATGAGAGAAGAAAAGCACTCCAGAATTATTTTTGCCTTTTTCTTTTTTGTCCCTTCAAGTAGGTTAACCAAGTGTTGAGGATAAAAAAAAATTAAATAATTGTCTTACATAACTACTATTTCAGTTGATGTCTGTTTAGTTTTCTTTAAATGACTTCTGAAGTACAGGAACACAGGCTTCAGGATATTTAAGGCTTTATTGATATTCACTGTCTCAGCCCTAGTAGAATCATAGAAAGGTTTGGGTTGGAAAAGACCTTGAAGATCATCTAGTTCCAGTCCCCCTGCCATGGACAGGAGTACCTTCCACTGGATCAGATAGCTCAAAGCCTCATCCAACCTAGTCTTGAATATCTCCAGCAAAGGAGGAATCCATGGCCTACTCCGGACAGCTTAGCTCTGAGAAATTTCAGTCAAATACCATTTTTCTCCATTCCACTGTGGTAAAACTGTAAGTTCAAAATTGCTCTTTGAAACATTGGAAAAAACCATAAACTTTAATTGAATTAAACTTTTGGAAGGATTTGATTTGTTTTTTTTTTTTTTTGTTAGCAATTTCCTTGCTTTTAAAAGGTAGTCTAGACAATCATGTGCTCTTTATTTTTAATTTCTATATTTGCACAATGTTATAGACATATGCTTAAAGAAAAAAAACCCTGAACTTTGTAATCACTGTCACCCTGATGAGTCTTTTTTTAAAAAAATTCCCTTTTTTTCTCTTCTGCATAGTATTTTATATAATAATAATGTCCATACTCTTACTCCTATCTAAAAGATAATATTTCTGAGCATGGTAGAAACGTATTTGCTTTGCCCATTTTTAGGAGATGTTCACATTTATGAAATGTCTCAAAAAATCAATCTACGTTGAAAAAAGCCTCTTCAGAACCGAGATCCATTGCAGTATTTGTTTATGATGTTTTTATGTCATGTTTACCATTTTTTATCATAGCATTTTTTAATTCCAATATATTTTTTTCAGTTAGTGTTGTCTTTTTACATACCTAGTACCTTTACAAAAATGACACAAGAAATTCTAGTAAATAGATGTGAGGCCTGGAATCAAATGTTGTAAAAGTCAAGAATTTTGTCTACAATATTATCTAAAGCTTATTCTTGTCTAGAAAAAAAAATAAAATTTGTAGGATATTAGTGAATATCAAGTCACTACTACAAGCAACCTAGTCTTCACTGATGTAGCATACAGTGAGATCTTTGTTATTAGGTACAGTAACTTAAGTAAATGTCACTTTTAAAAGATAGACTTTTCTATTGTCTTGGATTGTATGAAATGTCTATGTTCTTAATGTTTAATTATGGCTGTAGGTCACAATTGTTTAAAAGATGATTTTTATTAACTGAAATATATCTGTAAATCTTTAAAACTAACAAATAGTATTTCTTTCATCACGTAAAATTTTTAAACTTTAACTAAATAGCTGTATCATTCAAAATATTATTATAATATATATAAAAGTATGAAGTGCAAGAAAACAAAATCTTGATCAAACCACAATAATTTATTAGATTCACTAAACAGTAGTGAAAAGTAAAATAAACAAACTGTACTGAACCTGCTCATGTGTGGCCTGCATGTTAAGGGAGGTTTTCCTCCTCCTCTGCTCTGCCCTGCTAAGGCCACATCTGGAGTCCTGTGTGTCCAGTTCTGGACTCCCCAGGTCAAGAGTGACAGAGAACTTCTGAAGGGAGTCCAGCACAGGGACGTCAAGATGATCAGGGTACTGGAGCATGTCTCTGAATGAGAAAAGGCTACAAGACCTAAGACTGTTCAGCCTGGGGAANTTTTACATACCTAGTACCTTTACAAAAATGACACAAGAAATTCTAGTAAATAGATGTGAGGCCTGGAATCAAATGTTGTAAAAGTCAAGAATTTTGTCTACAATATTATCTAAAGCTTATTCTTGTCTAGAAAAAAAAATAAAATTTGTAGGATATTAGTGAATATCAAGTCACTACTACAAGCAACCTGGTCTTCACTGATGTAGCATACAGTGAGATCTTTGTTATTAGGTACAGTAACTTAAGTAAATGTCACTTTTAAAAGATAGACTTTTCTATTGTCTTGGATTGTATGAAATGTCTATGTTCTTAATGTTTAATTATGGCTGTAGGTCACAATTGTTTAAAAGATGATTTTTATTAACTGAAATATATCTGTAAATCTTTAAAACTAACAAATAGTATTTCTTTCATCACGTAAAATTTTTAAACTTTAACTAAATAGCTGTATCATTCAAAATATTATTATAATATATATAAAAGTATGAAGTGCAAGAAAACAAAATCTTGATCAAACCACAATAATTTATTAGATTCACTAAACAGTAGTGAAAAGTAAAATAAACAAACTGTACTGAACCTGCTCATGTGTGGCCTGCATGTTAAGGGAGGTTTTCCTCCTCCTCTGCTCTGCCCTGCTAAGGCCACATCTGGAGTCCTGTGTGTCCAGTTCTGGACTCCCCAGGTCAAGAGTGACAGAGAACTTCTGAAGGGAGTCCAGCACAGGGACGTCAAGATGATCAGGGTACTGGAGCATGTCTCTGAATGAGAAAAGGCTACAAGACCTAAGACTGTTCAGCCTGGGGAAGAGAAGACTGAAAGGTGACATCAACATTTACAAATACCTAAAGGGTAAGTGGCAAGAGGATGGCATGAATCTTTTTCCTCTAGTGCCGAGTGATAGGATAAGGGCCAATAGGCACAGTCTGGAAAAAAGGAAATTCCACCTGAACATCAGGAGGGCGTGGAGTCTCCTTCTCTGGAAGTTTTCAGAACACGCCTGGACACATTCTTGAGTGACCTGATTGAGGGGAACCTGCTTTAGCAGGGCATTGGACCAGGTAATCTTTAGAGGTCTCTTTCAGTTCCTACCATTCTGTGATTCTATGGTTGTGCTATGGCAATATGTCTACTTAGTGATATGGGATATCTTTAGTGGCTTAGATGCTTGTATTTGTGTCAGTAAAATTAGGAATACTTATATTCAGTTTGTAAAAGTATTAATAATTCTGTAACTTGTACTGAAATAAGAAATTTGGCTTTCCAAATCCTCATTTTATAAGTGAACATGAACTGAACTGCAATCTCTTTGAAATATAATAGAAATCCATTAAAATATATTTTTCTTACATGTTTACTAAGAGTATGATTACAGGTATTTTTTACATTGGCAAAAAAGTAAGGTATAAATACAACACATCCATATAATGTTATCACATTTCTCCAATATAGTGATTCTTATTTCATATTATCACAGAGGGTTTTATTTCTATTTTGTCTGAAGGAGATCAACATGATGAAAACTCCAAATCAGCTAATTTTCTATTTTTCTCTGAGTCAGTACTAAAATGTTCTGTGTTAGAGGAAGACATTTGGAACGCCTAAAAATCAATAGCTGGAGGGAAGGAACCCATGTGGTCATGGTTAAGTGGGTAGACCTCATCATAACTGTGAATAAAAACCAGCAGAGATGGAGTGTACCAGGACAGATGTTACTGAAGTTTTATAAAGAGAAGGAAAAGGAGGAGGAGGTGCACATGGGAGACAGGTTGTTTATTTAGCCAGATGAGGCAGATTAGAGGGGAGGGAGTTGGATGGGATGGAAACTACAGAGTTGTAAATGTTAACAAGACTAAAATACCAGATTTCTATGTGAATTATTGAAAACTTACTCTTTAGAAAATCACACAGAGAGGAAAACTTTCCACAAAGAGTTTTTCATCATGCTGCAGAATAACTCGTGTAGATATACAGTTTTAAGGAATCCTAATCACTTCAGTATATTGAGGCATCCAACAGTCCACATGACTTCTGAAAATTCTTAGTAAATATTTGGTTTTAAAATATACTAACTTACCTTTTGTTTAATATTTTTCAGCTACTCTTGCCTAGAAAATCCAATGAAGATGGGAATACGCAAGTCCATTTCATTAACAAAAAGAAAAAAAAAAGAAAAATACAAGATTTTCAAGTGATTAGACTCAGTATCTGAGTCAAAATCTCTAGAAATTTTAACATATACTTCACAGACCTTAGGGATTTAAGTAATTTGTCAAGTGAAGTGATTATGCTTTTTGTTCCTTGTAACTTAAAATTCCTGTATCTTATGCTAATGCTAAAATATTAGAGATCTGAGAGAAATCAGTTTGTTTCAGCTAAAAAATAAAATAAATTCTTGAATCTATGTCAATCCTAATTTTTTTTATTCTTCTCAAGGGATTTGTAGTGAGATTTGAAAGTTTTGACTAAAAGTAGATTGATGTTAGGTAAATTGCAATATTTGACTTCTCTATACTTCTCTCTAAAAACTTTTGATAGAAGATAGATCAAATTTGGTAGTGGGTTTCTTGGAGCAGGAACTAAATAAAGATATGTCTCTGTTTTACTGTAGATATGAAGATTGTTTTTTCTGTCTGTGATGCTTCCTCCTCATTATTGCTTTGAATATTAATTATACCTCCACATCTCTTAAATTCTAATACTGCATTTCACAGCATCACAGAAAAGGGAATGTGGCAAAGCAATGCTGAACACTCAATAGTGCTTAAATCATAGCCTGATTTTAAGAAAATATTAGAAAACTATGTAAAACGATCATAAATTTTTAAATGGAAATATATGTTTAAGTGATTTTGAGTTTTACTCATGTTTTTCTTTCAGTGTGGTGTTGAATAATATTTCTTAGTTTATAAAAAAATTCTAAAGATATAAAGCATATAATTTGAAACTTCCACATTTAAAAATCTGTACCCTTATTTACAATACTTAAATAAACCTCTCATGACTCATCGAAAAGCTCTTATATATGTTGTCATCTTGTATGTGGTGAAAGATGTCCCTTGTCTAAAACTGAGAGCTCTGATTCACATTTTTAAAAATTCAAATTACCCTTGGAAAATGGATTTAGCCAACAAGAATAAGATACTTTAAAATTCTAACTGATAAGGTGTTGTTAAACTAGAACAAAATAGTCACAGGAATATTCTGATTTTACCCACTTTTACAATACATTCATGTGAGTATAAATATATTTATTTCTTACGAGTATGGAATTAGTGACACATGGCTGATGTAGGTAGACTATATTTTAAAAAAAATATTTAAGAAAAATTTAAAGGAACTAACAGCAAACAATTTTAAACTAAATTTCATTTTTTAAAAACAAGATACTAGAAAAAAATAAATTAAATTAAATCTACAGGTGATGGAGACAGTCTGTCAATTTCTTCTGCTAACACAAATTTAAACAGCAACTTTTGCATGCTTGTTTTTCAGACAAAGAGGAATGCTTCTTGGACTGGATTTTCCAGCGGATTCAATATCTAGCAACCTCAGTATATACTCAGACTCATAGGTGCAAATTGTTCTCAGTGGGAGCTCCTAGGTATTTCCCTTTCCTGAATATTTTAGCTTTTGTAGAAGAGATGAACACACAGACACACAGCTGTCTGAGTTCTTCATCTTTTTTCATTTACAACAATTTTCCTCCAGCAAGACAAGTGTATGCATCAAGCACCAGTGGGGCATTATTTAAAGAAACTGCATTTGATGTTCAGAGGGTCTTAACCTAGGTTCATACCTCCTCTCCATTTACTGATCTGGACATGGCTTTAAAGCAGTATTTACCCACCCTGCATTTTGATTTAATAATTCTTCTCATGTCCTGACACATCTGAGTCTAGCCCAGCTAGAAAGGCATACACTAACTGCAGTTTATTATTCATTCAAATTATCCAGAGGGCTCAGTTACAGACTATGCTGTGGTCTATTCAAGCAGTAAGGTAGCAGAGGAGCAAGTGTCCAATGTAGCTGTTGTTGGGAATGGAAGCTGTCGAGTAGTACAGTGTGTAAGTCAAATATCGAATTCAAGACATAGTACTTCCATGGATGCAATGGGCATCCTGTTTGATGTTGTAGAACTTACACTAGAGAAAATACTCCTGTTATAAATCTACAGAGTCACAAGAATATAAGAACATAAGAAAGATCTAAGCCTCTCTTTGCAATTTTGTTGAATTTAACTGCTTAGTTCAGTAAGTCCTGAAAACAATTATTTTCATAAGCACTTGACTATCTCTTTCTCTGCAATTAGCCTGAATAACGGGGATATATGTCCTATAAATGGCTTCTGCTCTTTAGAACACTTGTGTATACATTAATGACCAGCAGAGTGATTCTTGGGGAAATTCTATTCCGATATATTTGACAGTTTTTCCATTTCCACATTTTTTCCATTTCCATTCCTATCTTCTGACCTTCTCTTGCATGGATTCAAACCATTTTATTTATTTATTTATTTGTAAATATAAATTGTATATCCCTCTAGGCACAGTTAGAACAGAAAAGAAGCTTTAAACAAAAGCTTTAGCTAAACAAAACTACCAAGGAACTTACAACAAAAGTCTTCCTGTCAAATCTAATTTAGATTCCTTTTTGCATTAACTAAGTTGTAGTTGATAAACTTGTAACCGTTGCTACTGCTGAAACAACTTAACAAAATGATAACTATGAACTGAGTCTTTTTTTTTTTCACTTTTGCAAGCATGGTTTTTAGTCAGCTTTCTCCAAATCGGTTGCATTGCATAGGTGAAAATAAGGAGACAGTTATCATGCAGTGATATAGGGGACGTATATTGCTGTGCTGTGGAAAGAACTTGGATTTAATTAGTTTACTGTAAGACATTTATAATTTAAAACTTCTGTGTTCTCTAACCTTTCTAGTCACCTCCTATAGTTTGAGCCATTCCATTTTAGCAGCATCTTTTTTCCAGGCTCTGTGATACAGAAGGGATGTTGCTGACTGAGTTTCAGGGGAGACCTTAAAGATGACAGAATCCAGAGCTCTTGTTCTGTGTGGTGAGACTGTGGGACCAGGACTGGTTCATCTCAGAGAAGGGATGGCTTTGAGGTACCTAATAGGATCCCCTACACTAATGGGAGATGCAGCTGGACTCTTTACAGCAGTGTGTGGCAGGTGAGTGAGAGGCAGCAGTACAAGCAGAACATGGGAGGCTGAGGCTGGAGATAAATGGAAACCTTCTTCCCATGAGGATAGACAAGCAATGGGGCTGGGGCCTAGGAAGGTGGAACTGCCTCCGTCCTTGGGCATTTCACATCCCGGCTGGATGAAACCTGATGCAGCCTAGTCTAATCCCACACCAGAGCCTGTCCACAGCAAGGACTGTGACCATGACTTAGATCCCCACCAGCCTGAATTGTCCTGCGATGTCTGTGTCACCTGCAAGCTGAACTGAACAGTACTAGGGGAAAAGTAACAAACAAAACCTTCCATAGCATTAGTTTATTTTTTGGTCAGTATAAATTCTCATTATTTTACCTCCTAGTTGTCTATGTTTTATAAGAATGCACAGTGTGCTTGTGTAGGACGGCCTAGTAGTGACAATGAAGTATCTCTGGTCACATATTTACGAACTAAATATATTAGAGATACTGAACCATGCATACTGAAGGTGTGGCACGAGGAATACCATTTGTGTTTGCAGACTGTGTGTTGGAAATAGATAACTCAGGATATACAATTTTATTTACAATTGAACATATTTGATTAACTTGAAAAATGCTACATCTTCTCACAACTATTTGCCTGTGTGAGTGTAGTGGTTTTGCCTGG
>WBNH01010401.1:16723-62016 GCA_013401255.1 Urocolius indicus | reverse complement strand
ACAGGGAGCTGGCAGTGCTGGGGGGCAGCAGCTCCCCATGAGCAGCAGCGTGGGCTCGTGGGCGAGAAGCCAACGGCAGCCTGGGGACACTGTGTTTGAGATTGTTCTCCAAGTTATATGGTCCGTATTTTTCTCTGGTGCACCCTCACATGTTTTGTAGCATTTCTGCTTCTCTTCCATGAGGAAAACCAGATTATGAACTTCTTCATTATTCTGGCTGTGTGATCCTGCTCACCCTGGCATTTGCTCCCATTGGTTTGAGCTTACACGTGGGAATATCAGTGACTTTGGAGTTTGTGAGCAGCAGCTTGGTGAAACACCAGTGAAGACTCACGTGTGCTGGCAATGAAACGTGGAGCTTCGAGGTGAAATCTCACAACTCAAACACATTCCCTGAAATGCTTCCAACATCAGTTTAGAAACTTCTATACTTTTAGTAGAGTGCTCCTTAGTTTGTTTGACTGGAAATGAAATGCTAAAAGTGGCTCTTTCCATTCTTATATGTCTGGGTTTCTTTGCAATTGGTCCATTAATTATTTAACTGTGTCCTCAGAGACCCCAGAGCACCTTTTATAGCCACACAACTCCTGGATGGCTGATTTGGTTGGCAATTTCCTTCTTTGTTGAACTTGATATTGAATGTGATGAGAAATAACAAACTTTTGGGTTGGAGGATTTTCATGCCACCATTATTCTTACAACTAAAAGATCACAACTTGTTGGTGGACACAAATGTGTTTGTGCAGGACCCAAAAGCTTCTCATTTCTCTGAGGTCACAGAATGACAGGGTTGGAAGGGACCTCCAGAGCTCATCCAGTCCAACTGCAGAAGCAGCTCCCACCTAGATCAGGTTGCATAGGAACATGTCCAGGTGTGTCTTGAAGACCTCCAAGGAAGGAGACTTCATCAGGAGGCTTCAGCAGAGACCAAGTGTTGAGTGTCACTACGTTTCTTCTCAGTGCATGTTTTGAAGCAGTGCTGGATTTGAGATTGACACAAACCCTCAGTGCACTTGTGGGGAGTCCCTGGGTGGCCACAGATCCCAGTGGATGCTGGTGGCAGGAGGGGGAATGTTTGATAAGGGCCTGACTGTTGAAAGGTTCACTACTTGGCTTTTGGTATGAGATCAGGTATCACACAATCACAAAATTACAGAACTCTGTGGGTTGGATCTTAAAGCTCAGCTCATTCCAACCCCCTGCCATGGGCAGGGACAGCTTCCCCCAGCCCAGGCTGCTCCCAGCCCCAGCCAACCTGCCCTTGGGCACTGCCAGGGATGGGGCAGCCACAGCCTCTCTGGGCAGCCTGTGCCAGGGCCTCAGCACCCTCCCAAGGAACAGCTTCTGCCTCACATCTCACCTCAATCTTCCCTCTGGTACTGTGGAGCCAGAAGCCCTTGTCCTACCTCTCCAGGCCCTGGAGCAAAGTCCCTCTTCAGCTTTCTTGTAGGCCTCATTTGGGTTGTACTAGTTGTACCAGTCTAAGCTCAAGCAGGCTGAAAGCTGGGCTTTGCTCAGTGTTTTAAGGTCTCATTTCACTGTGGGAGAAAAGCTTGGATTTGACTCACTGGTGATGTGCTGAAGCAGAGGATGAGCATTACCTGTTAGAGCTTCACCCAGAAAATGAAGCTAATACACAGAAGTGGTTTTTCCCTGCAGTTGCTTGCTGCCAGGGGATCCTGCAGGACAACAGCTCAGCATAAATTATTTGTAATACATTGATTTTAGACTTGTAAATCTACAGAAGTTCATTAGTATTGAACAAGACTGCAGAAGCACCATCTGACCAGCTGTCTGGTGGCTATTTGACCAAACACTAGTCTTTTGCACCAGTTCACAAAATCACAGAATCCCAGAACAATGGGGGCTGGAAGGGCCCTGCAGAGCTGCTGCAGCCCCAGCCCCTGCTCCAGCAGCTGCCCCTGGCTCAGGGGGCACAGGAACGTGTCCAGGTGGGGTTGGAAACCTCCCGAGAAGGAGCCTCCACACCTTCCCTGGGCAGCCTGGGCCAGGGCTCCCTCCCCTCAGCACCAAAGGACTTGCTCCTCCTGGGCCAGGGGCACTTGCTGTGTTCCAGCCTCTGCCCCTCACCCCTTGGCCTGCCACTGGCCCCCACACAACCAAGTGGCACCTCCTGAGCCTTTCAGCACCTTGCAGGACCCTTTAGGTCCTTGTGAGTGTTGCTGAGGTGCCCCTGAGCTCAGGCTTCTCTTCTCCAGGCTGAACAGCCCCAGGGCTGCAGCCTTTCCTCCTCACACACATGTTGCAGCCCCTCAGCACCTTGGCAGCCCTGCCCTGGCCTCTCTGCAGCACTTCCCTGTCTCTCTGCAGCTGGGCAGCCCAGCACTGGCCACAGCACTGCACATGTGGCCTCCCCAGCTGGGGCAGAGCACAGGGGCAGCACAAGCTCCCTGGCCCTGCTGCCCACACTCTCTTCATGCCCCCAGGCTGCCATTGGCTTCTTGCCCACGAGCCCACGCTGCTGCTCATGGGGAGCTGCTGCCCCCCAGCACTGCCAGCTCCCTGTCCCAGAGCTGCTCTCCAGCAGCTCACCCCCAGCCTGTGCTGCTGCAGGGGCTGCTTCCTCCCCAGCTGCAGGACTCTGCCCTTGCCCTTGGGGAACCTCAGCACCTTCCTCTGTGCCCAACTCTCAGCCTGCCCACAGCTCCCTCCCTGGCAGCTCAGGCTCTGGGCAATCAGCCAGTGCTCCCAGTTTGGTGCCAGCAGGGAACTTGCTGAGGGTCCCTCTGTGCCCTCTGTACCCAGGTGCTTGATGAAGATGTTGAACCAGACTGGCCCCAGAACCCATCCCTGTGCAACTCCACTGGCTACAGGCCTCCAGCTCCATCCTGTGCCATTGATCCCCACCCTCTGGGATTTGTCATTCAGTTAAATGCCTCTGTATGTTACCCACTTGATGTTTGCCAAATGACCTGGAATTGGCACTTGCTTGTGTTAAAAAGGAGGAGCAAAACCTCTAAGGAGTATTTCATAAGGTTGCTCCATCTCAAATCTGTCTGATAACATCAGATTCCTATAGGAAATCTGTTTGCTCATTCCTTTAGGGCACCATGTGGATGGGAACGTGTCCTGAGACCTTCTTTGCCATCACACAAATGCACACACAGGCCAGCCCAGGGGTGATGGGGTCTTGAGTTTTGTTTTATTTGATGCTGCTAAAACACTTCATCACTCCTGGTGGATTTTAACTTAATGAACAAAGATCCCTTTGGGTTTGAAGGAACAGTCTCAGCAAACTTGGACCTTTTTTTTGTGGTGTCGACTTTAATTGATTTGGTAACCAAGAGGCTGATTTCAGCTTTGCTGATTAAAAGAATGGTATTTCAAAACATCATCTCTGTAGTCACTGCCTTGCAAAATGTGCTCAAAAGCCAGCAACTGCTTTGGATAATGATGCTTAAAAAAACAAGTGTTGCAGGGGAAATAATTTAGCAGGAAGGTGCTTTTAATATGCAATTGCCAGCCACGTGGAACTAAACTTGCATTCCTTATAGAGGAATCTCTAGCTTGGTGGATATTTATGTTTATAGGTGGATATTTAGTGGATATCTCTCACCTTTTAAAGCTGAAGTGGAAATGAAATGATTAACAGCTCATCACAATATATGGAGCACAGATCCTCTAGAGACACCTCCTTTGTCCCCAGTGTTCCAACATACTGACCCCTTTGAATCTCTGCTGCTGATCCCTCCAAAAATACACCAAGCAATGAATGGGTCCAAACTGGAGAATCTTAGCACCTCAGAATGGTTTCAGCTGGAAGAGACCTTTAAGCTCATGGAGCCCAGCCTTTGTCCCAGCCCTATCACCCACCAGCCCATTGCCCTCAGTGCAACATCCACCCAGCTCTGAAACCCCTCCAGGGACAGTGACTCCAGCACCTCCCTGGGCAGCCCCTTCCAATGCCTGGCAATAAGAAAGGTCATCCCACACAACTAGATCCTTCTGCAAACCATGGTGGTCCTGTTGAGGTTGTCTTGCTCTTTGAGGACTCTTGAAGCATTCAGTTTCTTAGAGGCTGATGACCATCCATATCTCTGCTCTGTAGTATTTGCTTGAAGAGGTATCTGGAACCTCTTCCCGTGGTGTCCATCATCTTTTGATGATCATTTTACCTTGGCACATCCCATCACTCTGCTACCCCTGGATGAGTTCCTGTGTGCCCTGCTCTAGGTGCTGCTGCTCTGGCAGGGGGGTTGCACTGGATGAGCTTTCCAGGTCCCTTCCAGCCCTTGAGATTCTGTGCTTCTGTGACCTGACATCACATCACAGCCCTGCTCCTCTGCTCCATCGTTATCCTCACAAGCCATACAGACTCTTTTCTCCTTCAATCTTGGCCCCTGTATCCACAGTCTTGCATCAGAGGGACCTCCATTGAACCCAGGAGCCAACCTAGTGCCAACCTTTTTGCAGTCTGGGAATCAGAGAGGTGAAGAAGAGTAATCTCAATGTTTTATATCACCAAGGATTTAGAATAATTTAAGACTATACTTTGCCTATAGCCTTCAAAATAACCACATCCAATAAAATAAATGCTGTTTATACTTGCCCTGCTTGAAAATAGATCAGGGCTTCATGGATGAGGGAGAGTCTCCTGCATGCTGAGATGGACCGGGAGGCAGAAATCCCGGCAAAGGGGGATTTTAGGAGATCTAAGTGAAAGAAACCTTTGGTGAGGGATTGTGTGCTGTGCTGGAAAAGTTGATGTTGATGAAAACATGACCAGATAAATCCACACTTGTTGCTTTCTTGTTTTGTTTTAAATTTAAAGACAACCTCAACTGATCATTTCTGAACTGATCTCATTTACATCCCTACACAGGAGGTAAAGCAGAGTCCTGCCATGAGTTTTTGACTANAAGGCCTCTCCTCAGCCTCCTTCTCTCAGGCCTCAACAGCCTCCACACAACAACCTCTTGTGCTGTTGCTCATGACTTGGGAGCAGAGCCTGAGCCTCCTGGCCACAGGCTCCTGTGAGGGAGTGTCAGAGAGTGCTGCTGTGTCCCCTCAGGCTCCTCTTCTCCAGCCTCAACACCCCCATTCATTCCCTCAGCTCCTCCCCAGCACCCTTGTGCTCCAGCCCCTTCCCCAGCTCTGTGCCCGGCTCTGGCCACGCTGCAGCCCCTCAGTATCTTTCTTGTAGCATCCTGTGTGACATGAAGAGGAGCTAAACCCCTACAGTACTCAGGCGCTATAGGAATAAAAAGCAACAGAGTAGAGATGTCCTGGAGTTCATTCAGCCTCAAAACTCAGTGGCTGCCTGGCATCAGCAAGAATCCCATTTCTTACACAGCCCCTGTGGAAGGATCTACAGAGTGACACATCAAAAGCAATGTAGACATGGTAATGAATTGCTGAAATGCATCCATGTTACACAAGTGTGTGCACCTTCTGGGGCAGGATCGTGGTTTGGGCTGGTCCTGAGCAAGACAAAGATATGGGCAGAGATGTGGGAAAGGAATCGTGCTTCAGCCATTGTGTGGGACCTTTCCCACATGAAGCAGTGTAGGGAAAATTCAGACTTATACAAATATATTGACTTGTCTTCTGATTCATTTGATCTCTTACCAAGAGCTATTTTAGTGGGATGTCTTAATGGCAGTTTCAATACCATCTGAGAGATTCCTCTGGATTTACTTTCCTATCTGTGCTCCTCGTTTCAAACCCTCAGCTTCTGCTGGTGAAACTGAAGTGTGCTGCTGTTTTGAATCCCAAACCCTACCTAGCTGGCTTCCTTTGTTGAAAGCTAATTTATCTCCTCAGCAGCTCACAGTGCAGGAGGAGGCTGGTGCCAACCATTTTGCTCACCGTAACACCTTTCTCTCCTTCAGCTTCTGAGGTTTGCTTCTTCTTTTGTCCTTCCCTTTTCCATCCCAGTCAGTTACTATAATTTGCTATTCCTGGAGGCAACTGGTGACTCTTGCTTCCATTTCCCAGCCACACTGGTGGATGTGTTTTCAAGCCAGCCTCTCTACCTGCAGCACCAGGACTCGTGACAGATTTGAACTCAGAACTCTTGAGAGGATAGTTAGGAGCACAGCATGAAATCCCCAAATCCTTTAAGGATGTGAAGGTGATAGAATCTTCCCTGAACACAACACAATCTCTCCTAAATTTAGGGAGCACAGAGTGACCCAAGAACCTTGTCTTGGTCAGATAGAATGGTGGGGTGGTTGACTGCAGCAAGCCTTGGGATTGTAAGGGAAGAGTGATGCCTTGGGCAGGATGATTTAATGGGGGAACACAGCAATGTTCCTGATTAGTTTTATACCTGTTACTGAAAATCTGAATCTGCAGGATTAACTGTTTCATGCATTCTGGGATTTCTTCTTTGAGAGAGCTCTGTTTGCTCTGCAGTGTTAGAGGAACCATCTGCAGAGGGGTGTCCACGGCCACCTTCTGTGTGGCATCACAGAATGGTTTGGGTTGGAAGGAACCTTCAAAGATCATCTGGTTCCAACCTCTTGCCATGAGGAGGGACACCTTCCCCCAGCCCAGGCTGCTCACAGCCCCATCCAACCTGCCCTTGGGCACTGCCACGGATGGGGCAGCCACAGCTTCTCTGGGAAACCTTTACTGCCACTAAGGGAGGAGCTTGATCCTGAAGAACTGTGTTTCAGCTTTAAATCATGAAGAAACCTTATCTGTGAAACCCTGTTTGGAAGTGGGAATGGGACACCTACCTTTGGTGTGCACACATCTGTACCACTCTGCTTCATGAAACTTGCAAACACCATCGTTCCTCAGTGAGCTTTCAGCCTAACCTAAGACATAAGATATAGGGGAAAATAAGTTGTACCTAACTGAATCTGGGGGATTCCTCTTGATCCTTTGAGGTTTGGGCTCGCTGTTGATCACAATACACACCTACCACCTCTGCAACATCTATTATGCATTTGGGGATGGTTTGTTGTGGATCTAAGGTTATAAATATTTCACGATGTGTGATTAAAATCCCTCCTGTTCTTCCACAGGGACTGTGGCAAGTGTTGATTTCATGCCACAGCTTTTGGTGGTCTGCAGCCCACCCACGGTGCTCTAGTGATTTGTTAAATGCTGTCAGCACCTTCCTCCTGCATCTCCAGCTGATAAATCACACCCAAAGCATGTTGTGTTTTGTCTTTCCTGTACCTTTAGTCTCTTGTGTCAACCATCCACTTGAGATTTCTGCAGAGCTTTGTTGGCACCAGTGGAAAGGAGAAGCATAAATGTTTGGCTCCTTTCTGAGCTGTGGGTCATTCTGGCACCCAGGGAGAGAATCACAGAATGTCAAGGGCTGGGAGGGAGCTGGAAAGCTCATCCAGTGCAACCCCCCTGCCAGAGCAGCAGCACCTACAGCAGGGCACACAGGAACTCATCCAGCTGGGGTTGGGATGTCTCCAGAGAAGGAGCCTCCACAGCCCATCTGGGCAGCCCCTNCTGGCAGCTCCCTGTCCTTCTGCAACTGAGGGGCCCAGAACTGGACACAATATTCCAGATGTGGTCTCAGGAGGGCAGAGCAGAGGGGGAGCAGAACCTCTCTGCACCTCCTGCCCACAGCCCTTCTCATCCAGCCCCGGCTGCCATTGGCCTTCTTGGCCACGAGGGCATGTTGCTGGCTCCTGCTCATCCTGCTCCTCACCAGCACCCCCAGCTCCCTTTCCCCTGTGCCACTCTCTAACAGTTCATTCCCCAGCCTGTGCTGGTACATTGGGTTGTTCTTTCCCAAATGCAACACTCTCCACTTGTCCTTATTGGATTGCATTAGGTTTCTTCCCACCCAACTCTCCAGCCTGTCCAGCTCTGGTTGAACGGCAGCACAACTGGAACTGCCAATCCAGTGTTTTCATGCAGATTAGAGAGCTGGTGGAGATCTCATCCCTGGAGATATTACAAAGCCACATAGCTGAGGGGCTGAGGGACATGCTTTAGTGATGGGCTTGGCAGTGTGAGGGGAGGTCTTGGCCTCAGAGATCTTAAAGGACTTTTTTTTCCAACCAGAAGGATTCTGTGATCCCAGATGAGGGTTTTCCATGAGCTTTTATTTTGTCAGATATCTCTTCACCTTGTTGACCAAGGTTGCAGGTTTGGTGTCTGTTGCTAGAGGAGATCCTTCTATCCTCCTCCATGGCTCTTCATCTGCCATCTGTCACACAGAATCAAGCTTAAGGGGCCTGACGGAGGTCTCCTATTTATCCACATAAAATATTGCACCTGAGCAATATCACAGGAGTCTTGGGATGTTTTTAAACAAGCCTGACTGCTTCCCCATGTCAAAAACAAGCCAAAGAGGAGATGCCACAAATTTATCACTCCAGCTTGAGCAACCAAGAGAGTGCACTTCAACCATTACATGTAATCCACTTAATTAGCTGTAATTGCTTTGCCAAGTTGGACTGTCATAGCAATCATTGGTTTATGGCAAGCAAATGAAAACCCTCCATTGCTAAAACATCCCTGGGCTGTCACCCCTCAGCTGTGGTTTTTGATGCATTTGTAGCTTCTTCTGCAGGAGTCTGTTTGTGAAGAATAAAACATTCACAAGGTGGGGTGGGGGGAAAGGGAAATTATTGGCTTTTTCGTGTTTTCTTTTCTTCTAAAGCTGTCTGAAGAGAAGCTCTATCAGAACAGCTGCTGCCAAACCAGCTCTGATTAAAACATTTCATGAAATGAGTTAATTTGGGGCTTTAAGAGAGGGATTATATGTCAAGAACGTGGTTTGTAAACATTTTGTGTAGGAAGTAACAGGACTGGAAAAATTCAGTTTATGGACCAGAAGTGATTGGACTTGAGGCTCTGAAAGGCCCTTTCCAACCATTGTGATTCTGTGACTCTGTGATTCTAAGTAGTAAATGCTGCATAACCCCCAGAATTCAGAGAATCCCTGAACAGGACGGCTGGCAGGGCCCTGCAGAACTCTTGCACCCCAGCCTCTGCTCCAGCAGCTGCCCCTGGCTCAGGGGGCACAGGAACATGTCCAGGTGGGGTTGGAAACCTCCCGAGAAGGAGCCTCCACACCCTCCCTGGGCAGCCTGGGCCAGGGCTCCCTCCCCTCAGCACCAAAGGACTTGCTCCTCCTGGGCCAGGGGCACTTGCTGTGTTCCAGCCTCTGCCCCTCACCCCTTGGCCTGCCACTGGCCCCCACACAACCAAGTGGCACCTCCTGAGCCTTTCAGCACCTTGCAGGACCCTTTAGGTCCTTGTGAGTGTTGCTGAGGTGCCCCTGAGCTCAGGCTTCTCTTCTCCAGGCTGAACAGCCCCAGGGCTGCAGCCTTTCCTCCTCACACACATGTTGCAGCCCCTCAGCACCTTGGCAGCCCTGCCCTGGCCTCTCTGCAGCACTTCCCTGTCTCTCTGCAGCTGGGCAGCCCAGCACTGGCCACAGCACTGCACATGTGGCCTCCCCAGCTGGGGCAGAGCACAGGGGCAGCACAAGCTCCCTGGCCCTGCTGCCCACACTCTCTTCATGCCCCCAGGCTGCCATTGGCTTCTTGCCCACCAGCCCACGCTGCTGCTCATGGGGAGCTGCTGCCCCCCAGCACTGCCAGCTCCCTGTCCCAGAGCTGCTCTCCAGCAGCTCACCCCCAGCCTGTGCTGCTGCAGGGGCTGCTTCCTCCCCAGCTGCAGGACTCTGCCCTTGCCCTTGGGGAACCTCAGCACCTTCCTCTGTGCCCAACTCTCAGCCTGCCCACAGCTCCCTCCCTGGCAGCTCAGGCTCTGGGCAATCAGCCAGTGCTCCCAGTTTGGTGCCAGCAGGGAACTTTCTGAGGATCCCTCTGTGCCCTCACCCAGGTGCTTGATGAAGATGTTGAATCAGACAATTCAGTGCTGTTGGTCTTTTTCCCTGGCTTTTGGTGAGCTGGGCAGGAGCTGCGTGTGCTGTTGAGTTTTTCTAGTGTCTGGTGCTGTCATCAGGGAAGTCTCATCCCAGCTCTTGGCTGGAAGATGAATAACAAAGGCCTCAGGATAAGGGATGTTGGTGGGATCACTGTGTTTCTCCTTTCTTTCTCAGAGACCCTTCATGCTTTTAAGCTGATGAAATCAAATTTAGTTTTTACTAGAGCCTTTTTCCACCCCCCTCCTTTCTAACACTGCTATGGAGTTTTGCCAGTTCAAATATTATGGATCCTCAGCTTCCCACAAGCACAATTTGAATCTAATCTCCTGGCCCAAATACATGCAAGAGACCCATTAAAGCCTTTTAACACCCAAAACCTGGTTTTGTTAATATTCTGTGTGTGCTCCATCTGCTGCTGTGTTTGTCTAAAGCTAATGTATTTGAGAGCAATTCCACTTTGCTGGGCTGAGTCCAAAGTGTCCAAAATACCATATGGGCATTTGAAAGTTAATTAGCATTTTAAAACTCCATCTCTAAGTTAAGGATGTGGTGATCCCTAAAGCCTCAGCCCTCCTGAGTTTGAACTCCAGCTCTGTCTGGTTTTGCAACCCCAAATATTTTATCCTTTTGAGGTTTTACCTTTGCTGACCTTTACAAATGAGAATCACAGGGTGTCCAGCCTTTAAACCTGACCCCTTTGGGGTAATGATTTGATGCTCTAACATTGTTGTGCTTATCCTGGAGTTGCCTGTTACTAGAATGAGCTGAAATAGGAAATTTGGTGTCCCCAGAGACCTTAAAATCAAGACAAGCTCTGGTGAAATCAGGTGAATGCTGCCAATGTCAGAGGAGAACATGGAGTGTAAAGCTCAGAGATAGGAAGCAGGATAACGCTTGTGTTATAGGAGAGGTGTAACTGCTGGGCAGTTTTTGTTGAGTTTATCCTTGCTCATACTCTGGGGATGCCCAGAGCACACTGAACCAACAGCACTGGGAACCTTCATTTTGGCAACATCCCTGGAACACTGTTTTTACAGTAAGTCCAACACTGGCAAATGAAACTGAAGCCTGTTGGATAATAACAGCTAAAAGTCACCCGTGGCCAGATAAGGAACTTTCTGCCATCACTTCTCTTCCAAGCAAGCTCCTCACTGCTTGTCCCACAAAATTACAGTCTGGAAGATAATTTCTGATGCCAATTACTCAGCTTTTACTCCTCCAGGAGATGTGACACCAGTCCCCTGAGGTCTGTAACAACAAACCCTCCTGTGCAGAAAACGACGACATGTCGCAGGGAACATTCAAACTGGGGCTCTGCAGCACTTTGAGTGCTGACAATTGAAGTGGGAGGACAGGCTTGTGCCAAACAGACAAAACAGGGTCATCTTCTGCTCAGCTCGCAGTTTCTGAGTGGCTCCTGATGGAGTAACTTGCTTCTTGGTGTGTCAGCATCTCTGGCTGTGGAACTGGGATTTCCCTTCCTTCTTCCAGTGTTTTTTGGTGCTTTCTCCACGTTGCAAAGTTGTGGGGTCAGATTTCTCACATCTGCAATTATGAACAGCAATGTGCCCTCGAGGGCAAGAAGCCAACGGCAGCGTGGGGGCATGAAGAGAGTGTGGGCAGCAGGTTGAAGGAGATTTTCCTCCACTTCTGCTCTGCCCCANTGATGGCAGGGAGCCCTGGCCCAGGCTGCCCAGGGAGAGTGTGGAGGCTCCTTCTCGGGAGGTTTCCAACCCCACCTGGACACGTTCCTGTGCCCCCTGAGCCAGGGGCAGCTGCTGGAGCAGGGGCTGGGGCTGCAGCAGCTCTGCCCACCCCCACCATGCTGTGATTGTGCCATTCTGTGATGTAGCACACAGAGCTGAAAAGGGTGAATTGAAAATTAGCCAGATGAACAAGTGCATTTTGGAAATGACAAAGGACTGTTTTCTGAGCAGTTGTTGTAAATGCTGTGCCATAACCCATAACCCGAGGCCAGACAAAGTGCGGCCTGGCTCTCCTGCCTGCCTTTGCATTACAGAGTCCTACAGAAAGAGCCTAGCAGAAATCATCCCTTCCAAACCCATCTAGAGTTGCCATAGAAACTCTGCCAGAGCAGAAGGGGACTGGGAGCACCTTCTTCTGAAAGCATTAGGCTCTCCTCATCCTCCCCAAGACTGCAAGTTCAGGATTGGAAAGCGTTTGCGCTTCTGGAGGGTCGTGTGTGGAACTGACTGTGGGTGGGTTGAGCTGCCAGGCTGCTGGAGGAGAAGGGATGTCTTTGGGACTTAGAAGGATGCCCTGTCTCTTCTTAGGTTAGGGAAAGATCCCAAGGAGGATCTGATGCTTAAGATTCATCATGGAGAACATGAATCGAGCCAGGATCCAGCTCATTTTCCCTAAACCACATCACATCTGTAAGTCCATGAGAGCAGAGGCCAGCTTCTGCTGGTGAAATAAGCAGGTTTGGCTCTGGGTACATGTGGGAAAGCAGAGTCTGTCAGGAAATAAGAGACAACCACCATGGTTTTCTGACCATAACCTCCCTTTAGTTTGTCGTTGTGGATCAGTTCAGCTGCCCATCTCAGAAGCCCTGCTGTGGCATCTCCTCACCTGCCATGCGCCCCTGCTGACCTTCTAAATGTTAGAACAGGCCTAAAAGAAGCTTTCTACAGTATTGAAAGACAAAGGAAGAAACCTCTGGACAGGATGAAAACTGAGCTTTGTGTAGTCACTATGAGCAGGAAGAGGAATAGTTACTCTATTTTTCTTCTTTAAATGTAAGGTATGGCTGAGTTAAGGGCTTGATGAAGTTGTTCTTCCTCATTACTCCACAAAGAAAAACGTATTCAGGTGTCTTTTGAAGTAAAGGGACTGCAAATAAGGCTAAAGAAGGGAAGAAGTGGCTCAGTTCTAGGGCAGCGTGTGCTGAAACCACACAGACCTCCAGCTGTTCTCCAAGGATGTTGGCAAGTCCTTGCAGGAAGGAGGTGGCATTTCCAACAGCTTCAGCAAGGTCCCTTCAGCAAAGATCTCTAGAGAAACTAAACATCATGGAGGGGAGGGAAGGTCCTTTCCAGGGTAAGTAATTTATGAAGAGATAAAAAGAGGGGGTTGGAGTAGGTTAAGAGGCTTTTCTGATGAAGGGGTCTTGGCAGAGGTCGGTGGTGGGAGCTGGGTTTGTTGGGCACTTTCAGAAGTGATCTGGGAAAGAGTGCTGAGGAGTGTTTTTAAATTAATCAGGCCCTCAGTGATGAGGGCTTCATCACTCAATCACATCTGAGTTGCTGGGGGTCTGAGCTGACCTCAGCAGGAGGGTCTGGACCATGACAGCCAGTGCCATGAAAATATCAGCTCAGTGCTCAGCATCTTTGTAGCCCTTCTTGACTCAGCTTGCTCTCCAGCTGTGGGCCTTTCCTTGGTATGTCTGCCTGTAATGGTTTTGTCTGGGCCAGGTTTTGGTGGTGGGGGGCTACAGGGGGGCTGCTTTAACCCAAGAGCTGCTGGAAGCTTCCCCTGTGTATGCCAGGGCCAAGGGGCTCTGAGCTGGCCCCACTGCTGCCCAAGGCCCAGCCCAGCAGCCATGGAGGGAACGTCTCTGGCACTGACACAGGGCACAAGGGGAAGGAGTTGCTGGGCAGAGGCAAAACTGCAGCAGCAGAAGGGAGGGAGAATGTGAGAGCAACATCTGTGCAGCCAGCCAGGGCACTGCAGAAGGAGGGGCAGTGGGAAGGAGCCACGCTGGGGCAGTTCCTGGAGGACTGTGTCCCGTGGCAGGGACCCCACACTGGAGCAGGGCAAGTGTGAGGAGGCCTCCCCCTGAGAGGAAGCAGCAGCAAAGTCCATCTGGGATGAACTGACCATAACCCCCATTCCCCGTCCCCCTGCGCTGCTGGAGGGGAGGAGGGAGAGACCTGGGGAGAAGGGAGGGCTGGGGGAGGGGGTTAAGGCTCAGGTTTATTTCTCATCTCCCTGCTCTGATGGGTCATTAATCAAATCAAACCATTTCTCCCCAAGCTGAGTCTGTTCTGCCCGTGATGGCCATTGCTGAGTGCTCTCCCTGTCCTTATCCCCACTCACTAGCCCTTTGTTGTGTTTCTCCCTCCCCTGCCCAGTTTGGGAGGGGGAGTGACAGAAGGACTTGGTGGGCATCTGGTACCCAGCCAGGACTAAACCACCACACTCCTTCTTATTCTTCTCCAGTACCATCCTGTGCCAGAATGTGCTTGACTGTGGCATGGTCTGTCCTCTTGTTGATGTCCAGAGCCCATTTCCAACCATTGTGATGCAGGGGATACCAGCATTTACTGGTGAAACTCACTTCTCCTCCAATACCTGATTTCCTGCACAAGAAAACAAAGGATGACAAGTTCTCCTGAGAGTGAGCTGCTGATGGACTTTTGTGCCTGAAAAAGTTTCTCTCTCTCTTCTTTTTTTCACACTGATGTCAGCCTCTCTGATAAAAGACCTGTCTTCTCCCAGCAACCCTGGCCTCATTAGTCTTTTCTGCTTGGCTCTGGACAGGCTTATTAGTGGTTACTCAGCACTGATGTGGCTGTCTGGCTTTAGCTGCAGACTGATGACAAGCTGGATTTCACCACAACTGGGATTCCATCATGGTTTTATTCTTCAGGGCTTATGTTAGGGGAGAATAGGAGGAACACCACTTGGTCTGCTTCAGCTTTAGCAGGCTTGTAATTTATTTTAATCCTTCCAGCTAACTATTTCCCTGGGGAACATTGTTGGCTGAGGTAGAGCCTTTAAGAAGAAGAATTGTAATGACTTCTTTATCTGGGACTCACGCTCTCTTTGGAGCAACAAACAGTTTTTATTGAATCATCAAAGGCTGTTCATATCTTGTTTTGGATTAAGCAACTCCAGAATGAAGTAAATAATTGCAGGGAGCATGAATATTGTGTGGCTTCGTTTTCTAAGTGGAGAATTGTCTCAGTAAAGGAAGGGATGTGATCCATGTCTCTTGCCCAGAAGTTTGATTGACAGTCTTGTCAAGTTCTCTTGCCATGGTTTATTTATAGTGTGTGTGTCTCAAATATAGTACGTGCCCTCACTAATATTTTTGGACAGTTGCTCCTAGTTTTCAAGATGTATTTTGCTCATACAAATGAGTCCTGAAAGCAGACAGCTGCAGTAAAGCCTGGGAGGTTTCTTTTGTTATGTAGGTGGGAAGTAAAATTGAGATGGAACTGAAATAAGAATGGAAATGGGAGAGTCGTCTTCTTTGGCCAGCTTGCAACTATACTGAACCTGAAGAAATGGTCTGAAAGCAAATTTTCTCTGGGCAAGAGGCAATGAGGAGGTTTTCTGTCACGTTCTTCATAGATTTTTGGTCTTGTAAATTCTCCTAATTCCCTGACATGATGAAGAAATCAACTTCAAGCTGAGATATGGCATTCTGCAACCATAATCATAGAAGTATAGAATCAGAGTGGTGGGTTTGGAAGAGACCTTTAGAGATCATCCAGTCCAACCTCCTGCTCAAGCAGCTTCCCCAGGCTCAGGGGGCACAGGAATGTGTCCAGGTGGGATTGGAAACCTCCCGAGAAGGAGCCTCCACACCCTCCCTGGGCAGCCTGGGTCAGGGCTCCCTCCCCTCAGCACCAAAGGACTTGCTCCTCCTGGGCCAGGGGCACTTGCTGTGTTCCAGCCTCTGCCCCTCACCCCTTGGCCTGACACTGGCCCCCACACAACCAAGTGGCACCNTTGTGAGTGTTGCTGAGGTGCTCCTGAGCTCAGGCTTCTCTTCTCCAGGCTGAGCAGCCCCAGGGCTGCAGCCTTTCCTCCTCACACACATGTTGCAGCCCCTCAGCACCTTGGCAGCCCTGGCCTGGCCTCTCTGCAGCACTTCCCTGTCTCTCTGCAGCTGGGCAGCCCAGCACTGGCCACAGCACTGCACATGTGGCCTCCCCAGCTGGGGCAGAGCAGAGGGAAACAACAGCAGCAGCAATGCTGTGGATGCTTTCACAGTCCACGAGAGGTTTGGTTGTGCATGGCCATGGGTAACGAGCAAGACGTGAGTTGCTGCTTATGGAAAGAACATTCCATGTGAAAAAAGAACCAACTGCAAAAGGTCTCCAGGAAAGTGAGTGGGTTGTCAAATGGTACAGCACATCTTTTCCTGAAGCAGTTGCTGTGTCTGGTGAATACATGTTCATTTGATTGCTCTACTCTTGGGCTGATGAGGCTTGAAACAGTAATAAGGGGGTGGCACTTCTTCATGGGAATGAATGTATTTATTATCCTCAGAGGCTTCAGAAATGCTGGATTCTCAACTATCCATTAACTCACTCTTCAGAACGATTCCACCCTTGCTTTCAGCTTTTCCTCTATTTTTACATCCATTTAGCATGAGTGGGCTGGAATAGTTTCATGGCAATACTTTGAGGGAGTGATGAGATACCAGCAGTAACGTGGAATGATCTGTGTAAAATGAATCCTGAGGCAGGCTCTGTGCTCCCTGGAGCATTAAGGTGCCTTTGCAGATGTGGATGCTGGTCCTTGATGATGCTCAGTTCAGCTGTTCAATGGTTCTGTGTGATTAGGGGAGGAGGAAAAGGTTGTGACATCCTCTCTGCTGGAGGATGAAGTGTGAGAAAGGGAGCTGGGGGTGCTGGTGGGCAGCAGGATGAGCAGGAGCCAGCAACGTGCCCTCGTGGCCAAGAAGGCCAATGGCAGCCTGGGCTGGATGAGAAGGGCTGTGGGCAGCAGGTGCAGAGAGGTTCTGCTCCCCCTCTGCTTTGCCCTCCTGAGACCACATCTGGAATATTGTGTCCAGTTCTGGGCCCCTCAGTTGCAGAAGGACAGGGAGCTGCTGGAGAGAGTTCAGTGCAGGGCCACAGAGATGCTGGAGTGGAGCATCTGCCTTGTGCTGAAAGGCTGAGGGAGCTGGGGCTCTGCAGCTTGGAGAAGAGGAGCCTGAGGGGTGAGCTCATTCATGTTCCAAATCCATCAAGGGTGGGTGTGAGGAGGCTGGAGCCAGGCTGTGCTCAGTGATGGCCAATGACAGGACAAGGGGCAACGGGGACAAGCTGGAACAGAAGAGGTTCCAAAGCAACACAAGGGACAATTTGTTCCCTGTTGAGGTGAGGGAGCACTGGCAGGGGCTGCCCAGATGGGCTGTGGAGGCTCCTTCTCTGGAGACATCCCAACCCCAGCTGGATGAGTTCCTGTGTGCCCTGCTCTAGGTGCTGCTGCTCTGGCAGGGGGGTTGCACTGGATGAGCTTTCCAGGTCCCTTCCAGCCCTTGAGATTCTGTGAGTCTGGGATTTATGAGCTGACACCCCAGGATTCACCCAGATTCATAGGATTTAAAATGTTGTGTTTAAAACCAAACAGCAATCAGTTTAGGAGGGTTTCAGCTCTGTTCTCCTGAGTTGGAAACTGCTTCTAGACTTGAATTTGATTTGGAAATCTCTGAGATGGGGAATGTACATTTTAAAAGGAGTTTTGATACAACAGATCTATGTTTTAAAATGGAAGAAGACAAATTAAGCCTGGAGGGTGGGTGAAATGGAATGGATGAGAGATGTCTCAGCCTGTCAGTGCTGAGTTTGATCCAAGTTCCAGCTGAAGGACAGTAGAATCTTAAAACACACTGACAATCTAATGTAGCATCCTAAGAGCCCTGAGTCTGTAAGTCACTTGTGACAAAGGGCTCCTGGCTGGTAAATCAACTGCTTGGTCTTGGAAATGTTGCTCACTGTTGACCATGGTGCAGCCCCGTGCTCAACCAAGGCAGCTGGACTCATAAAATGAGCATCCTGATAGGGTTGGTCCATGACTTATAGAATCATAGTGTTGTTTTGGTTGGAATAGACCTTTAATATCAAGTCCAAGCCCTCACTTCACACTACCGTGGCCACCACTAACCCCTGGCCCTCAGCACCTCAGCTCCACAGCTTTGGGATCCCTCCAGGGCTGGAGACTCTCCCAGCTCCCTGGGCAGCCTGGCACAGGGGCTGACAGCCCTCTCAGGGAAGAAGTAGTTGTTGGTGTGTGAGGGCATGGACAAGCTGTCCATGAACATCTAAAATGACGGGCCAAGAATACCTGCTGTGGATCCCTGGATTGTATCAGGGCAGCTGCCACCTAATTTAGGTGGGGTAAATCTTTGGTTCAAGTAAGTCATGCTTGAAATAGTTCCAGGAAAGGTCAGTAAAATGTGTAAGAAGCCATTCAGGGATCACCTCCCTACCTGCCATGCACCAAGGAATATTCCCTGGGGCACAATTCCCCAGAGGACAGGAGGAGATAGATGTATGGCCCATGCCCAGAGCTCTGGAGCTGTGTGAGGAGGAGCAAAGCAGGATGATTAGACATCCTTACATCCATCTGGATGGAGAAAGGCTGATGCCATGGGAGAGCAGGGTTTGTTTCAACCTGCTATAAGTCATTTCTGAAATGCTGTAGCTCTGGAGCCTTGGTTTCCAATGCAGAATTACTTCCCAGATGTCCTTATCAGCTGTTTTCTCTGGGCCTCTCGATCATCACATAATTAGGTGCATTCTTTCTGGTGTCATTGCTACTGGCAATCAACGTTGAAGAGCAAGTCTGGCCAGTGGAGGCTTTGGCAGAGCCACACCAGGAAGCCTGTGTGGTGTCTGCTGTCTCATTTCTCAGCTCTAGGATGATTCCTCAAGTACTGAATTTGCACGTCGGTGTCACAGAATGTGACTTTCTGTGAGAATAAATTCCCAAACAGACTAAAGAGAAAGGATTTGCAGCAGTGGGAAGCTGAAGGCATAACTTTCTCACTTTTCTGTCCTGAGAAGATGCTCATTAATACTGATTTTGAAGAGTTTCTATGGTCTAGGGAATAAAGCATGAGAAGTGCCCCCAGTGCAGGGCTGCCAAGGTGCTGAGGGGCTGCAACATATGTGTGAGGAGGAAAAGCTGCAGCCCTGGGGCTGTTGAGCCTGGAGAAGAGAAGCCTGAGCTCAGGGGCACCTCAGCAACACTCCCAAGGACCTAAAGGGTCCTGCAAGGTGCTGAAAGGCTCAGGAGGTGCCACTTGGTTGTGTGGGGGCCAGTGGCAGGCCAAGGGGTGAGGGGCAGAGGCTGGAACACAGCAAGTGCCCCTGGCCCAGGAGGAGCAAGTCCTTTGGTGCTGAGGGGAGGGAGCCCTGGCCCAGGCTGCCCAGGGAGGGTGTGGAGGCTCCTTCTCGGGAGGTTTCCAAGCCCACCTGGACACGTTCCTGTGGCTCCTGAACCAGGGGCAGCTGCTGGAGCAGGGGCTGGGGCTGCAGCAGCTCTGCAGGGCCCTTCAACCCTCCCCATTTGGAGATTCTGTGAATGACAGATGGGTTTAAAACACAACATGGATGTGTTTTGCAGGTGAAAAGAGCTCAGTTTCATATGACTGACCCAAAGAGGTGCTTGTACAGACAAAATGTTCCCAGAGCTGTTGCAGCATCCAAACAGAAACCAACTGGCATTCAGGACTTGAAAAGAGAGAATTAGTGAAATGGTCCCTTGAGTTTATCCTCCTTAATGAATGACACGACATGGACAGTTTAGTGTGGCTGAAGCCACACAAATGAGCTCTTGAGATAATGCAGCCAGCGTCTGAGCAACAGTGAGCTGGAGTCCTTGGTGGCAGTGCTTCGGATGAGTTGAAAAGTGGTTTTATAGTGCCTTGTCCTGCACATAGATAAGGGATTTTATTATCTGTCCCCATAAAAATCCTCGTGATACAGCTGCTAGTAGGAAGTGTATCAGTGTTAGGGACTTGCTGGGAGAAAGAATGAAGGAGACTGTTTTGGCCTGTAAATTCATTTAGGCTGCTTGTAGCAATTGAATCCCTAATCAGATAATGGCCAACAGAAACTATTTTTCATAACATTAAATGGTACAGCTTGGAAATCAGTGTGTTGACAATTCATTCAGCCAAGTCGCTGGTGAAAGGCTGAAACACAGACCAAACCACTCGAGCTCTCTGGCCAAAGAGAAGCAAATTCATTTTCAAGAGTATCCAAGTCCTGCAGAGACCTAAAACTTGTGGGGTTTTGATGCTGTATTGCCTGATATGATATTTAGATGCTCCTCAGGCTTTTGCTTGTGATCTGAAGCTGAAAGCTCACCCATGCTCAACCAATGAGTTCCTTTCGGGAAGGGCTTTGGTATGTGATAACCAGACCAGATCAGCAGGACAGCTTCAGATCACTGTGGTGATTCCCTTTCTGAGTGTTCTCAACTGCTTTGTCTGCTCCATTGTTGAATGCCTGTGGACAACAGGGTTGTGTCTCTTTCAACAGGGCTGGAGGGGAGAAGTGAGTGACAGAGCCCCAGAGCAGGTTGTCTGAAGTCTGTGGCAGTTTCTGAACACACTTGGATGTGGCTTTTGTGACATTTGTTCACAGAGGAGAGCACAAAGCCAGAAACAGCAGGACAAGGGGGCATGAATCTAAGGATATATCACTGTTCATAGTGTGCCTTCGGTAAATTCATTGTTTTCAGGTCTGGGTTGGAGTGGTATGGTGGAGGGAAGTGATGTCAGCCAGGGAGATCTGGACTGGCTTGAGGAGTGGGCCCAAGTGAACCTCATGAAGTTCAACAAGGGCAAGTGCAAGGTTCTGACTGTGGGTCTGGGCAATCCCCAGTATCAATACAGGAGCAAGGACTTGGAGGTGTAAGTGAATGAAAAGCTGAATGTGACCCAGCAATGTCCACTTGCAGCTCAGAAAAGCAATTGGACTGCACCCAGAGCAGCGTGAGGGAGGGGATTGTCTCCCTCTGCTCTGCTCTGCTCTGCTCTGCTCTGCTCTGCTGAGCTCCCCCTGCAGTGCTGCCTCCAGCTCTGGACACCCAACAGCACAAGGACACGGAGCTGCTGGAGTGAGTCCAGAGGAGCCATGGAGATGATGCCAGGGCTGGAGCCCCTCTGCTCTGGAGACAGGCTGAGAGAGCTGGGGGTGTTCAGCCTGGACAAGACAAGGCTCTTGGGAGGCCTTAGAGCAGCCTCCAGCCTCTAAAGAGCCCACAGGAAACATGGGGAGGGACTTTGTGCCAGGGGCTGGAGGGACAGGACAAAGGCTGCTGGCTCCAAAGTGCCAGAGGGAAGATTGAGGTGAGGTGTGAGGCAGAAGCTGTTCCCTGGGAGGGTGCTGAGGCCCTGGCACAGGCTGCCCAGAGAGGCAGTGGCTGCACCATCCCTGGCAGTGCCCAAGGGCAGGTTGGATGGGGCTGGGAGCAGCCTGGGCTGGGGGAAGATGTCCCTGTCCATGGCAGGGGGATTGGACTAGATGATCCTCAGAGGTCACTTCCAACCCAAACCAGCCTGTGATTCTGTGATTTTGTGGATACAGGTTGCTCATTTATCACGAGGGTGGGTGGTACGTGCTGGTATGTCTCCTCTAGAGGAAGCAGAAAATGGGGAGGAGATTGTTTGAATTGGGGCTTCTCCTCTAAAACTTTCTACAGGTACCTTCACTGTGGGGTTTTTAAAGTCACTTTATCCCTCTTGTGTGGTATTCTGGAGCCTGGTTGTTTCACAAGTCTTCTTCTGACGTTTTGTCGGAGGGAAGAGGTTCCAAAGCAACACAAGGGAAAACTTGTTCCCTGTTGAGGTGAGGGAGCACTGGCAGGGGCTGCCCAGATGGGCTGTGGAGGCTCCTTCTCTGGAGACATTCCAAACCCCACTGGGTTCCTGTGTGCCCTACTCTAGATGGTTTGGACTGGATGAGCTTTCCAGGTGCCTTCTAACCTTTAAGGTTCTGTAATTCTGTGATTTTTTTTGCTCTACTGACCTACACAACAACCAGAGCAGCCTGGTCAGTGCTCAGGACCAGGAATAAGCTGTCTCAGAATGCTTCCAGGATGGCAAGAGCCTGTCTCAAATGCCTCATCCAAACCATGTCTTGTGTCATGCATAAGTGGTCTGTGGTGAGCTCGTGTAAACTGTTCTACAACACATCTGTCATATACAGCAGGGATTGTGTACTAACTGCTCCGATAATGGGCATTCTGAGTGTAATCAGGAAGCCTGGGCTAAACAGAGCTGGTGATTGAATGCATTTGAAGGCTGTGTGTGCCACTCTGTATTAATTTCTTTCATGAACTTCTTTACTAGCCCATCCCCTAAAGGGGGTGTGTGTGTGTGTGTGTGTGTGTGTGTGTTAGAAGGTGAGCAGTTGATGCCTAAAAGCCATTAGATCAAAAGCAGCATTGCACCAAAGTGGACAGGGGTGAGCAGAGCTGGAAAGAATGGTGTAGAAACATTTAAAAACACATGGAAAACGAAAGGCAGCTTTAAAATACCTCCTTGATGCTGCCCCTCGTGCTCTCTGCTTTGCACAGCCAAGTCTTGTGTCGTGATTCAGTCAGTGCTTCTCAGCTTGGAGTGCTGTAGGTTTTCCTTGGGGAGAACATTAAATGAACATTGGCTTTCCTACTCCTATTGATTGTGGAGATGATATTAAATTAAAATATAGCAAGACGAAACAACCTTTGATTTCTTCTGTAGGGAGTCTAATAAATTCTGTTCAATATGTTTTCATCACGGTTTCTTTTCTTCTGCTCCACTGTTGTAATAAGGCCCCAAGCCCCAGCAGAAACAGAGTCCTACCATGTGCAGATCTGTACAATAGAAAGCAAAGGGTATTATTTCTTTCTATCCCTTGACATTGTCTTGTTTCCAGCAGGAATCTCATGAAGATAAGCATCACTCATCATAAACCAAGTGGGTTTGTCCCACTTGCTGTTGCTTTTTATCCAAGGTGAAGAAGCAAGATGGTTGTGACAGGAGGGGAAAGGGTCAACAGGAGGAACAGGGATTTACAGGACATCTCTTAAGAGTTATCCAGGGGGAAAATCAGAAAGGGATCCCAGAGGCTTTGGTGCTTCCACCTCTCCTGACCTCATCCCTGCTCATTGGACCCAGGCTTAGTCTGTACCCTGGAGCATGGGCCATCATGGGGAATTCAGCTTTTGCTTTCCTGAGGAAACTTGTTTGTGGTCATTTGGGGGATGAGGCAGAGACAACAAACATAAATCATAACAGCTCAGAATCCAATAAGGTATAAAACTGTCTCATGTATTTTTAAACCCAGTGGGTTTTGAGCTCTGGGAATTTCAAGCACGTTTGCCCTGGCACAAATTGCCCCAGATTCTGCTACTCCTTTATCTTTCAGTATGTCCAAAAAAAGGAGCAAACCACTTTAATTCTCCTGCACCTTTCTGCTTCCCCTTAAAATAGAAAGGACAAGTTTTCTTGCTGGAGGTCAGCACTTATCAAAGTTTACAAGATCAGAGTGGAAGATAGAGTAGGGCAGGGCTGGCTGCATCTTTGCTCATCCGGAACTATTAAAGCCTCTTTGATAGAAACAGCCTTTATCTGGAATGAAATTATTCTTAAAATGGCCATAGCTTTCTTTCAGAACAACAAAGGACACCACAGCAAGTAAGATGCAGTCATACCAAACAGATGTTAAACCCCAAAAAAGGAGAAAAAAAAAGACATAAATATATGGTTCTCTCCGTCTACTTGAAATAACCGTGAAGTCTTTCAATAATTGGCTGGATGGAAAAGCTGACCCAGAGCCACAGATTTCCTGTGGTCTGACAGCGGTCTGATTTATTCCCTCCTTTTCCAGCAGAAAGGGACCTGGGGCTGTTGATTAACAGCGGCTGAACAGGAGGCAGCAGCGTGCCCAGGGGGGCAAAAAGGCCAAGGGCATGGTGGCTGGGCTCAGCAGTGGGGTGGCAGCAGGGTGAAGGGATTGCTGATGGCCCTGTGCTCAGTGCTGGAGAGGCCTTAGTGCAAAGCCTGTGCTCAGGGTTGGGCCCCTCACTGCAAGGNAGCGACAGGCCAAGAGGAGGAAAGGGGCTGGAGCTGCCCCAGGGGAGGTTGAGGCTGGAGCTGAGGCAGAACTGTTTCCCTGAGAGGGGTGTCAGCCCCTGTGCCAGGCTGCCCAGGGAGCTGGGGCAGTGCCCAGCCCTGGAGGGATCCCAAAGCCGTGGGGCTGAGGTGCTGAGGGTCAGGGGTCAGTGGTGGCTGTGGCAGGGTGAGGGGAAGGTTGGACTCAATGATCTAAAATGACTTTTCCACCTGAAACAATTCTATGTTTCTATAAGATTAAGCCAAGCAGGCATCAGGTGTAGCTGCTGATACAAAGAGCTGCTTGTGGAAACCATTCAAGCATTGCTCTAGGGCTGGACTTTCCCATGAGGAAGCTTCTGAAGACCTGGACAAGCAAGGATGAAACTGAACCTGTGGACAATGTGGGATGATCCTTGAGATGGATGAAAAGAATGGAACTGAGAGGGTGATCAGCATCATGGGTGGGAGACTCAACTTGTCAGGAACAAAGCTTGCCAGGCTGCCCAGGGAGCTGGGGCAGTGCCCAGCCCTGGAGGGATCCCACAGCCGTGGGGCTGAGGTGCTGAGGGCCAGGGGTCAGTGGTGGCTGTGGCAGGGTGAGGGGAGGTTTGGACTCAATGATCTAAAAGATCTTTTCCAACCAAAACAATTATATAATTCTATGCTTGTTTTTAACATCTAAACCTAATGTTGAAAATTTTGGTCCAAGAAAAGCGTTCTTTGCTGCATTTCATAGTGCATGTGAACTGGTATTTTCTCAGAGGGCACAGACGAAATATTTGTTGCTTGTAGCCACACAGAGCTGTATTTATCATAGTTGTTGACTTTCAGACTATTGTTAAGGACTGCTGCAGCAGTTGATGGGATTCAGAACTTATTCAGAGGAATTAACCAGCAGCAAAGACCAGAAGAACCTCTTTGTGCCCTAAGAGGCTGTCATCTCTATATAATATTTACAAGTATCTAAATGGTGGGTGTCAGGAGGTTGGGGAGGTTTTGTTGTATCCAGTGACAGGACAAGGGGTGATGGGATGAAGCTGGAACACAAACAGCTCCATTGAAACACAAGGGAAAACTATTTCACTGTGAGGTGAGAGAGCCTTGGCCCAGGCTGCCCTGGCAAGGTGTGGAGGCTCCTTCCTTGGAGCTCTTCAAGACCCACCTGGACACGTTCCTGTGTGACCTGATCTAGGTGGGAGCTGGTTCTGCAGGGGAGTTGGACTGGATGAGCTCTAAAGGTCCCTTCCAATCCCTATCATTCTATGATAGTGAAACATACACTTGATGAAGTCACGAAGTGAGTTGAAGTTCATCTAACACCCTCAGTCAGGTTGGTCAGGAGGCAAAGCAGGATCATCAAGCTTGAGCAGGCAACAGGAGAGCCATGGAGTGATGAATATCATAGAATCATAGAATGGTAGGGTTGGAATGGACCTTTAGAGATCATCTGGTCCAACCCCTCTGCAGAAGAAGCTCCCACTTAGATATGCTGGAACAGAAATGGTTATTTTCAAATGAAGTAGGACAGCAGGAAAGGATGTTTCTGATTCAAGACCTTCATCATTAACGTTCTGCTTGCAATCACTGAGTCTGCAAATAACTTGCCAAGGAGCCACTTGATTGCTGAAAGGCTGTAGATATTCCTGAGTGTGATGACAACATGGTTTTATGTAGCCTCAAGGAAAAAAAAAAAAAAAAGAAAAGAAACCCTCCCTCAAAAAATTTCTGCTAAACTGCTGCTTTTCCAACACTAACTGCAGCGATTTTTAATTAACCTGATTTGGAAGCCAAATATATCACTGATGAAAATGAGAGGGTAGAACATAGAGTCATTTATTCCAGTACACTGGTCACGATTGTTGAATTAGATTTATTCAAATGAACCTCCAAATTTTGCTGCAGTGGAAGAGCAGTGAGCTTTGGGGCATGGGAGGGAGAGGTTGGGATCTGTTTGTCTTGCTGCTCAGAAAGGGGGAGGAAAGTCTCACGCTTTTACAGCAGAAAAAAAGGGAAGAGAGATGGGGTGTGAATCGACTGCTAATTACCTCATTCCAGCCTTTGCTGGCAACCAGCAGACAGTGTCAGAGGAGCTTGGCTTGGAAAGACTCTCCAAGGGTCGTTTTAGCTGCTGTTGGGTTGGCTCTGCTCTGGGATAACGGCCAGTGAGATGCAGAGATAAAGCGAGGCACAGCAAAGCCAAAATCTCCACCAGCAGAGGAAGATTAACGTGTCCTGTTCTGTCTGTTGGAGGGATTTACAGAGGAGCACGTACAGAGGCCTGGAGTTGTTTGAGTGCTACCATTTCCAGTCAAGAAGGGTTCCAAGAAATAGAGGGAGGGCAGTAAACAAAAGCAAACTGGAGCAGGCTGAGGTGTGGAGGTTTGTCCGTGGTCTTCATGGAGGAGAAGAACTAATGAAGTAAGAGTTCGGTGCACTGTGTGTGGATGCACAGAGGGATTTAGGTCTGCAGTGTGCATGAGGCTGTCTGTACAGTTAAACATGAGCCAAAAATGTGCCCTCGTGGGCAAGAAGCCAATGGCAGCCTGGGGCCATGAAGAGAGCGTGGGCAGCAGGGCCAGGGAGCTTGTGCTGCCCCTGTGCTCTGCCCCAGCTGGGGAGACAACATGTGCANGGGCCAGTGTCAGGCCAAGGGGTGAGGGGCAGAGGCTGGAACACAGCACGTGCCCCTGGCCCAGGAGGAGCAAGTCCTTTGGTGCTGAGGGGAGGGAGCCCTGGCCCAGGCTGCCCAGGGAGGGTGTGGAGGCTCCTTCTCGGGAGGTTTCCAACCCCACCTGGACACGTTCCTGTGCCCCCTGAGCCAGGGGCAGCTGCTGGAGCAGGGGCTGGGGCTGCAGCAGCTCTGCAGGACCCTTCCAGCCCCCACTGTTCAGGGATTCTCTTCAGTGGTTTCCAAGCCTCCATGTAGCTGACTGCTTGGCTGATTTCTCCTGAACTCCCTGTGACCGATCTGAGTGAAGATGATGAAAACTGAAGGTGCTCTGCAACCTTTACTTAAGTGCCCATTAAAACCTCATGAGGCTTCAAAGGGTACGAGCTGCCGTGCGTGTTCCTTCCAGGTGGCCTGGCAGGTAATCGTGTCCCTCCCAGGGATGACACTTGTGCAGCCATGAGTGAATATAAGGGCTGGCATGTTTTTCTGCAGCATCTCTACCTTCCCTTTAGCAAGGAGCTCTGGTTAATGGAAGTGCTGAGCACCAAGGACTTGGGCTGGGTGCTGAACTCTGCTATGAGAATGCAGAGTGTCACAATGCTCAAGCTGCTGCAAGGAAAACCTTTCCATTTTGGCTGTGCCAGTGGGATTTTGTTGGTGGATTCTGCATTCAGCTTGTGTATTTTCTCAGTAGTTTTCTTCAGAGCACATTGAGCATCCTGCATTCTGGTTATTGTCCTCATTTTGTAGAGGAATGAAGGTGAAATATTGATGATGGAGAGCACGTTTGTGGTCCTTCCTATACCGTGACCCAACTGAGAATACATCTGTGCTTTACCTCTCTGCTGTGCCCATGGCTTCTCTGCTCACACAGGTGGTTTATTGCTTTCCAGGGATGTTGCTCTATTCTGTCTCCTCATTACCAAAGGAGTAATGTCTCTGTTTTTTTGTCTCCTTGCAGGTTATCCGACGGGCTATCCCACTGCTGCCCCAGCCTACAACCCAAACATGTATCCAACCAGCAGCCCTGGCTACGCCCCAGGTAAAAAAGATCTGTGTGTGGAGACAAGACTGGGTGTGTGGAAGCACACCAGAAGGATTTCCCTTCTGGCGCTCAATGTACACAACACAGCACTTCCCATGTGCTTTGTCAGCAAATACTTCCCAGTGGAAGGGCCTGTGTTAAGCTTTTCCCTCCCTAAACCTCTGACATTAACTTCACACCCTCCACTGGGGATATTTGTCTGTGTTGCTTCTGAGCCATGAGTTGCATCTTAATGCTGACCCCAAGGAATGTTACAGTCCTCATTGCTATGATGTCTGCCTGTTGATGGCTTTTAGTGTTTTTGGAATGCCACCTCCCTTAGCCTGCCTTCCCCTTCCTCCAGCTTATCCTTCTCTCCTCCTTCCATGTCACAGATGCAGAAGTGGCAGTAACTGTGTCCTGTTTGGTGTCTGGATCTCCTAGTGCTGTGTCTTTACCACTGATAGGCTCTGGATCTGTCCTACTGTCCTTCTGCCCTAAAATGGCTTTTCCAAAGATGTCTTAGGCTTGGTGTGTTGGTTATCTGTGACAGCACCAGCTCCATAAAACCTTGGTTTCTCTTGGCTTTCCCACTTTGGCCAGTTGTTTTCTACCTCTGCTGCAGTGTGTCCTTTGGGATGTATCTGTCATCTGCCTCTTCCAGCCTTCTATGAAAGTTCAGCTGAGCTCTGTCCTTTATTCCCTTCTCCACTGCTCCCCATCTCTAGGAAACCTTACTTAGAGAGGCAAGTTCTTCATGTTTTTCACATGCTCTGTCACATCCTCCTTTGCACTTCCCCTCTGAACCATCCTGCCAGCCAGGCTGATGGGTGACACGTTCATCCTCCATAGCTCAGGCCCTGCCCTCAGCTCCTGTCCTCACTCTGCCATGTCCAGCCTTGGCAAATTCTCCTCTGTCCTTCAGAGAGCTGGTACATGTTTTTCCCAGTGTCCTCCTCCTTCTTTGCCTCCCTCTTTCTCATATCCAGCACAGGCTGCTTGTCTTTATCTACAGGAACATCCCCTCCATTCACTCTTGGTGTCCAGAGCCTTGCTGCTCTTTTTGGCTCAGCCAGCCATGTCTGTCCACTTCTTCCTTGTCATAGAATCATTTTGGTTGGAAAGGACCTTTAAGATCATCAAGTCCAAGAGGAGGAAGCCATCAAAGCACGTGGGTGGCATGAACACAAACCCAGTCGTGCCCTGTCCATCACTTTGAGGTTGAACACCTCGTCTACACAAGCTGGGGAGAAGGGAGAATCGCTTATAGCTAAGGGTGGCTACTGGATGGAGATTCATGTAGATGGGCTGTGGAGGCTCCTTCTCTGGAGACATCCCAACCCCAGCTGGATGAGTTCCTGTGTGCCCTACTCTAGGTGCTGCTGCTCTGGCAGGGAGGTTGCACTGGGTGAGCTTTTGAGGTCCCTTCCAGCCCTGGAGATTCTGTGGTTAGGACAGAATGTGAAATCTGTAATACCAGAGGCTACTGTGAAATACCTTCCAGTAAAGACACTTCTTACACTAGAAAAAGTGGACTTCCCACTGGTTTTAAGTCAGAGAAGTCACTCTAAAGCGTGGGACATGGAGCAGTTCCCACCTGTCTTCACCACAGCACTAACAAGGTTCTGTGCTTAATGAGGAATATTTGAACAGCTCTGCTCAATCAATCAGTCAGTCAATCAACCACTTTTCATAGAATGGTAGGGCTGGAAGGGACCTGTAGAGCTCATCCAGTCCAAACCCCCTGCAGAAGCAGCTCCCACCTAGATCAGGTCACACGGGAACGTGGCCAGGGGGATCTTGAAGAGCAACAAGGAAGGAGCCGCCACAAGCCCTCTGGGCACAGCCTGTTCCACTGCTTCCTCACTCTCACAGTAAAAATGCTCTTAAGCCCAAACTTTGGAAGCCTTTATAGAAACCTTTTATCTTTTGGAAGAGTTCTTTTAGGCCCCCACTCAGGAAATAATTTAACTGCAGTCAAACCTGTGTTTAAGTGTTTTAGTGAAACCAGGACCTTGAGATTTTGAAATGAGGTTGAGTTCTCTGCTTTCAGATAAATTACCTGGGGGATGGGAACCTCTTGGCATGACAAAGAGTGTTAGAAACACAAGGGCTAAATAAAGGTTTAATAATGGAACTCTTACCCAAAGTAAAGTGAAAGATGATATAAGAGAAATCTCTTATGGTCCAGAGAGGCTGTGGCTGCACCATCACTGGAAATGTCCAAGAGCAGGTTGGATGGGGCTTGGAGCACAATGATCTAGTGGAAGATGTCCCAACCCATGGCAGAGGGGATGTACTAGATGATCTTTGCAGGTCCCTTCCAACCCAAACCATTCAGTGCTTAGAACAATATTTATTAGCTGTGGGGGATTTTTTTAGGCTTTACTGTGTTTTAAGAGCATTTTCTTCAAGGGCTACTGCTCACATAGGTCAGGTGTCAGAATTGGCAGTGTCTCAGCTGGGATTGGAAAAGCATTTCTGGAATCTGTGTCTTTTTTTGTCATGGTTTTTACTGCAAATGGCCTGGAAAAAAAACAAACACTCTCCCTCTCCCATTTCCAAGCACACACCTTGGTGATGAAAATGAACATCTCATCCTTCCTTCTGACTCCTTGGCTCTTCAGCTGCCTGAGGTGTGTTTATCTTGAATGCTTCACCTTCAAAGAGCTGCAGGGTTTTAAAGCTTCTGAATGAAGCCTTCTTTTCAGCTAAGTGTTCAGTAGTCCTCAGAGTTGAACCTTTTTCCTCTGAATTCCCAAGCTTTTCACTCTCCTGGTTGCCATAAAATCAGACTGAGGAGCTTTCCAAGGATTTGATGAAGCAGGAATGAGGGGTTTGTCACCAAAACCTTTTGGTGCTGTCTTCTCCACATCACAGTTTCAATTTCCTGTCATGTTGCAAGGTTATTAAATAAAGCTGTTTGCTGCAGATGACTCTGGAAGGAGTCTCTTGTGTTTTGTTTGGTTTCATGTGCTTCTGGAAGAGCCTTCAGCTGCATTTCTTCCCACTGAAAAATCTTAGTGTGTAACAGAAACAGGTTTTGTTCCCCCTAGATGTGTGCTGGCCACCCTCAAATTCCCCTCAAGGATATAACACTGAAAGAATAAAGTGAAAAGAGCTCCAACAGCTTAAATAATAGCCCACAAATTTATGAGTAGCTTGTCCTGCCAGAGGCTGACAACATCTTCCAAGGATGTAGATGCAGCAACATGACTGTGTGTTGGTCTGGAACTGCCTGTGCAGGCAGCAGCTCCACTGCTGAGTGGGGAGATGTGGCCAAGGGGACAGCCAAGTGAGAGGGAGCACCATTGAGGGAAGAACTGGTTCTCTTTTAGAGGTCCCTTTGTATCAATGGAGAGAAAAGACTTCTCCAGAGAGACACTTAGCCTGTCTTTGGACACACACTGATGAATCCTGCTTGGGATGTCCTTCATACTCCTGAGGAGCACTGGCAGGGGCTGCCCAGATGGGCTGTGGAGGCTCCTTCTCTGGAGACATCCCAACCCCAGCTGGATGAGTTCCTGTGTGCCCTGCTCTAGGTGCTGCTGCTCTGGCAGGGAGGCTGCAATGGATGAGCTTGCCAGGTCCCTTCCAGCCCTTCAGATCCTGTGATTCTCTGAGGCAAAGGGATGTTTGTAGATGCTCTTTCAAGTGACTCTGATGTAGTCAATATACCTTCAGGGAAAGAGACCTCTAGGATGATGTTTTATGGGATTGCTTTCCTGGCATGGGTTATGATAGGAGGAACAGGTTGAGAAATGAGACCCAGCTGGCAGTGTCCTGGAGTGGGCTGGAGGACAAGCCTCCTTCTCTCAAAGAAGTTGCTCACTCTCACAACAGAGAGATGAAAGAAGTGGATGTCCCAACCCAGACAGTTAAGAAACAGTAAAGAAAACCAGAAGACAGCAAGGAAACACAGAGATAATCCTGGAAATGGGGCACAGGCAGGCAGCAGCAAGCCCTTGGCCATCCCTTCTGCAGTTACATCCTTCCTGCAGCAGCATGGAAAGGGTGGAAAGGACTCCCCACATTCAAGCTGTCCAGGTCTCTTCCTTGGTCTTTCCTCCCTGAAAATGGCCAGATTAGCCTTCAGAAGTGTCCTCCTGATCGTTCTGCTTGGAATAATCCACCCCAAATGTTCATCAGCAGCTTTTATAAACACAAACCCAAGAAGACTTGGCTTTTTCCTTACCTTTGGCCTAGTGGCTGTGGCTGTGGGTGTCCTCTTTTCCACTGAAGATGCTTAACATCCCCAGTGCTGTGATTCTTGCTGCATTTCACTTTGCAGCAAGCAGCTCTGCAGATGGATTAAGGCTTGAGTTACTGATTTCTTGTGTTGGGGTTTGGTTTTTTCAAAGCCATGCAAATAATTGTCTGTTGCTTTTGATTTGCATGAAGTCCTGGTCAAACTTCTTTGTGGCAGCCAGTCTTTTGTTCAATCCTCAACACTCCCTTCTGAAGTGCAGTCCTAATCTTCCCTTGCTTTCTGGAACAAAACCCCAAATCCCTTGATCATTATTTCCCCTCCTCTCCCTCCCTCACCAGATCTTTTTTTGTTACTCAGCTTAACACTCTGAGTAAGAAAAGCCTTCACAGCTGTCTCCACATGGACATTTCATTTCTCTGTTTATGAGTCTTAACAAATGCTTTTCATAATTTCCATGCTCAAAAATCTCCTAATGTCCAGAAAGCTGACAGGTCACTTTGCCTTGAGAACAAATGTGTGTCAAAGGACAGAGCTGAGCACTAAATCAGCCAGGAAATGGGGAAGATGTGAATTGGTGCTGATCTACCCAGCTCCTCTTGTGGAGAGATCTCCATCACATTTCATGACAACAAACTGGGAGCAGTGGCTGATGCACCAGAGCCTGAGCTGCCAGTGAATGAGCTGTGGGCACAGAGGAAGGTGCTGAGGTTCCCCAAGGGCAAGGGCAGAGTCCTGCAGCTGGGGAGGAAGCAGCCCCTGCAGCAGCACAGGCTGGGGGTGAGCTGCTGGAGAGCAGCTCTGGGACAGGGAGCTGGCAGTGCTGGGGGGCAGCAGCTCCCCATGAGCAGCAGCGTGGGCTCGTGGGCAAGAAGCCAATGGCAGCCTGGGGGCATGAAGAGAGTGTGGGCAGCAGGGCCAGGGAGCTTGTGCTGCCCCTGTGCTCTGCCCCAGCTGGGGAGGCCACATGTGCAGTGCTGTGGCCAGTGCTGGGCTGCCCAGCTGCAGAGAGACAGGGAAGTGCTGCAGAGAGGCCAGGGCAGGGCTGCCAAGGTGCTGAGGGGCTGCAACATGTGTGTGAGGAGGAAAGGCTGCAGCCCTGGGGCTGTTCAGCCTGGAGAAGAGAAGCCTGAGCTCAGGGGCACCTCAGCAACACTCACAAGGACCTAAAGGGTCCTGCAAGGTGCTGAAAGGCTCAGGAGGTGCCACTTGGTTGTGTGGGGGCCAGTGGCAGGCCAAGGGGTGAGGGGCAGAGGCTGGAACACAGCAAGTGCCCCTGGCCCAGGAGGAGCAAGTCCTTTGGTGCTGAGGGGAGGGAGCCCTGGCCCAGGCTGCCCAGGGAGGGTGTGGAAGCTCCTTCTCAGGAGGTTTCCAACCCCACCTGGACACGTTCCTGTGCCCCCTGAGCCAGGGGCAGCTGCTGGAGCAGGGGCTGGGGCTGCAGCAGCTCTGCAGGGCCCATCCAAACCCCATCATTCCGTGATTCCTCCCATAAGAATCACAAAACACATCAAATCAATGCAATTTGATATCAGGATGGGGTTTTCTTCCCCACTCTTTGGAGATTTATCTCTCAGGAGACATGATTCAGAACCCTCAGCTTGTTTGTGTGCAGCTGGGAGTAATGATGCTTTTGTGGCCTCTGCTATGGTCAGGCCAGAGGGTCTGGAGCTGAGGATGAAAAAGTGCCAGTTCCTGGAGAAGAAAAGAGCCAGTGTGATGCTGTGAGGGAGGACAGCATCTATCAACATTATCTATAGAGGCAGAGCAAAGCCTGAGAGAGCCTTACAGGGGCCAGAATCTTTCCTAAATTTATAGGCTCTTTCAAGCTATTTTCAGCTCCCTGACAGTTTTGTCTTGAATAATCATAAAATCACGTGAGTTGGAAAAGACCTTTGAGATGAAGTCCAACCCTCCCCTCCCCCTGCCACAGCCACCACTGACCCACAGCCCTCAGCACCTCAGCCCCACGGCTTTGGGATCCCTCCAGGGCTGGGCACTGCCCCAGCTCCCTGGGCAGCCTGGCACAGGGGCTGACACCCCTCTCAGGGAAACAGTTCTGCCTCAGCTCCAGCCTCAACCTCCCCTGGGGCAGCTCCAGCCCCTTTCCTCTTGTTTTGGAGCTCAGGAGCAGAGACCCACCCCCCAGTCTCCAACCTCAACCTCCCCTGGGGCAGCTTGAGGCTGTTTCTGCTCATCCTGTCACTCATCACTTGGGATAAGAGACCAACCCCCAGGTCCCTGCAGCCTCCTGTGCCCCCTCCTGCCTCAGCCTCCTGTCAGGGAGCTGCCCAGAGCAAGGCCTCTCCTCAGCCTCCTTCTCTCAGGCCTCAACAGCCTCCACACAACAACCTCTTGTGCTGTTGCTCATGACTTGGGAGCAGAGCCTGAGCCTCCTGGCCACAGGCTCCTGTGAGGGAGTGTCAGAGAGTGCTGCTGTGTCCCCTCAGGCTCCTCTTCTCCAGCCTCAACACCCCCATTCATTCCCTCAGCCCCTCCCCAGCACCCTTGTGCTCCAGCCCCTTCCCCAGCTCTGTGCCCGGCTCTGGCCACGCTGCAGCCCCTCAGTGTCCCTGTGGCAGTGAGTGAGGGGCCCAAAACTATTTGTTAGAGAAAGAACCATAAGGCAAGCTACAAGATCACTGCAAACCACCAGCACTGCAAGCTCTGATGCTCTGATGCTGCTTATTCAGGCCAGGGCTGTTAAAAATCTCCTCTTTTCATGTACATGAAAATGAGCCTCTAAAATCATTCCACTGCAGTGACACGAGGCAGCCCAAGTTTTTCTTCACAGATAATAATGTATGTCTTCATTAAGCCTGGTTCATGTTCTCTCCCAGGCATTCTCTCTTCCTGAGATGGTCGTTTTGTTTTAACTTCCTTCATTAAAACCTTTTGATTTCCCTGAAAGTAGGGCACACACTTTTCTCAGGGAGGCTCCAACACTTTTAACTGCATTTATTAATAATGCAGGGGAGAAGAATGCTTTGCCTCTGTTACTTCAGTGCCCTTACAGAGCACAGCAGAGGTATCTAAAACCAGCCTCAGAAATCAGGACTCTCTGAGGGGTTGTTGTGGGACAGGGCACTCCATTCCTGCTTCTGAGTCTTCCACAGAGGGAGTATTGCTTTGCATCATCTTCCCCCATGTAAGTGCTCTGAACCATCCTCTGCAGGTGCTCACAGAGTCTTCAGGGACATCAGTGGGTCCCCTGAAGTGGTATCTTGGGGTCTGGCAGGGAGAATATCCTGTAGAACCTTGAGATGCTTTGTAAGAACCAATGCTCCCACCCTTTTGAGTCTCTGAGGCAAGCAGCTGTGGGATAGCCTGGGGAATTCAGCTTGTTGCAAACTTTGTGCCTCATCCATCACAAATCGGGTTGGCAGAGGGAAGCAAGAAATGCGTGGACAGGATCTACTGTATCATCTGCCTCATCCTCTTTGTTGTTGTTCTGTACTCCAGGTAATTGATGGCATTTGCTTCAGGCACACCTAGTTTGTATTGCCACTTCCACCATGTCCTAAAGGGTCCTTGCAGGGAGACAGAGCAGTCCCAGTGCTCCAGAGACTCCCCCATCCCAGTTCCTACCACTCAATTTGCCAGAGATCCAACAGATCCTGTTGGGAGGGGAAAAAAAGCACTTTCTTTTTCAATCAACAACATAGGGGAGAGGTTACCAGAACACACTTGTAGGAGACAGACCTCCAATGTTATTAGTCATGGCTGGATTGTAACCTCAGTGAGTTGTAGCTCTTGCAAAAGACCAGGAGATATTAGAAGCCTCCTTGGTTCACCTTTTGTGTAGTTTTAAGTGATGGATTCTCTGAGGATCCATGATTTAATGTACAGAACATACATAGCTCTGGCAAGCTCCCAGCCATCACAGCCCCAAATTGCCTTGATTTTTTTGAGGGTAGGTCTAATGAGGAGAAACCACAGAGGAAGGATTCACAGAACACCTGAATAAATGATCTCCTCAGTCTTGGGAGATGGAAAACTGTTGTGAAATCCTCAGGCAAAAATGAATCAGAGTTTTTGAGTGAAAGTCTAAGTAGGAGAGTGTTTCTGTCCCAGCTCTGGGAGTTAGCTCTCTAGTGTGATGTTCAGGAGTGCAGTGTACCATGGAAAATAAAGCAAGGCAGCCTGGAAATCCTTAATAACTCTCAAACCTTTTGGAAAGGGCCCAGGCTTGGAGCAGAATGTGAGCAGGGAATGGGAATGGGAGGAGAAATTGTGCTCTGAGTCTCTCACTGTCCGCAAACGCCCTGCTCTGCTTTTGAAGTAGGTGAGGAGAGAGGAGTGTGTTTCTACCCCTCCAGCAGCAGAGGTGAAGAACATCCATCCATGGTGAACATGCAGCCAGATGCTGCACCCATAAACATCTCTGCACAGCTGATGATGGCCATGCCATCTCTATGCAGATCTTAATGCAGGTTGCTTAGCTCAGGAAACCAGTTGTTTAGGGTAGATCACTGTTTTCCTGCAATGCAAACCATCCCTCCATGGGGAGGAGGTAGGGCAAGAGGAACCAGGCTGTGGAATTCCTCCAGGTGCTTGCCCTTAAAAGGTGGGAGGGAAAGGAAGAGGGCAAGAAGAGCCCTTCCAATGTGCCCTTTAATGTGGGAAGTTGTATCCTTCATTGCTCTGTGTGACACTTCTTCTCTGTCTCCACTCAAGCTACACTTCTGATGAAGCAAGCCTGGCCACAGACCTCCTCCTCCTGTGCCACGGAGGGCACCTTCCACCTCCCGGTGGACACCGGGACCGAGAACAGAACTTATCAGGCTTCTTCTGCAGCATTCAGTAAATAAACCTTTCCTTCTGGGGTTTTTACTTGGTTGCTTTGTGCCCATTTGCCTCCCTTCCTGTGGGTTATTTGGGGATGGGGTTACCTGGGATCAACCTCTTTGCAAGGGATTGAGATGGTTCATGTCCATGTGTCCTTCCCTGGCTGTTGAGCCTTGAGGGTGCTGCAGGTCCTGGCACCACGTAGCAAGTCCATCATCATCAGCTGCTGCCTGGTGGGATGACATTTTGCAGAGCTCTTGGGTTATTTTCTTCTCAGAACAAGGTAGCAATCCCTGCTCCTTTGTGGTTGCATGTGTTAAAAGCAGGAAGGAGCAGGAAAAGGAGAGCATCAGCTCCTTCAGAGGAGGAAGTCAAGTGGAGAAGGGTGAAGGCCTCTCTTTCAGCTGAGCATTTGGTGCCTGGGAGCACCCTGAGGTTGTTGCAGATGTCTGACTTGCAGTGGTGATGCTCTGTGGTTGAGCAGAACAGTATGTGTAGGAAAAAATCAAAGGGAGACTCTTTCTTATTCCCTTAAAAAGCGAAGGAGATGCTTCCAAAATCATGATCTTCAAAGGTGAAATTCTCACCCTTTCACTCCACTGAGCAGAGGCAGGGGGAGGAGATGCTACTCATGGATCCTGGTCAAACAGGCTTTTCCAGGTGGAGACTTGTAATCTCATCCCCTAAAAGACCAAATAGAGCTTTCAGGAGGGGTGATAAGGTCCCTGATAAGGCCCTCAGTGCTTCTCCTGGCATGTGGAGTGTCCTCTAGCCCCTGCCCCACTGCTTTTGCCCTACTGTTGCCTACTAAAGCCAGGGCATGGCTAGTGTGAGATGTGCTCTGAGAGGGAGGTGGGACCATCCTGAGGTTCAAAATGCAAAACTAACCTTCCCAGCCCTCCTGGGACCTGGGGAAACTGGAGAAAAAAAAGCATAAGGTACCTCAAAGTGATTCTCCATGGGCTGTGTCTGCAAGGTTGGGACCTCTCTGAAGTGTTCCTCACCCTCTGTCTGCTCCACACTCCCTTTCTGTGCTAAAGCAAATCGTTTACTGAATGAGAGGAAGGAATATTGTTTCTTCTTTTAATTGTTATTAAAAGTGATTCATACCAAACCCATTAAAAGCCTTTTCTCTCTAAAAAGGGATGTCCCTGCCATTCTTTAGGGTAGGGGCTGTATGCCTGACGTGGTGCATGGACTTTGCATCACACCCTCATGTCACACCAGATCAGGTTTGACCAAGCTGGAAGTTGGTTAGGAAGTCTCAGCTTGTAATCAGTAAAAAAAAAATCCAGGGTCTTAATTCCCTTGCAGCTCACCCCATGCATGGGTGTGATTTCTCCTCCCCACTGCACCTCCAGGCTGCTGCAGGTGAGATTCTTCCCTTGAAATCAGAGAGGGCATCAGTAGGTATTGGGGTAGGAAAGGATTTGGAGGCAAAATTTGGCTGTGGTCACCACTCAGTGTGGGTGATAAAGGAGATAAATAATGCAGTCAGTGGTCAGACCCACGCAGGTTGGTCCCTTTTGCAGAGAACTGGCTTGGGCATGTTGAATTTGAGAATCAGATGGAACAGATAAAGCCTCAAGGTTTGATTGGCAGAGATGCTTCAGGCTTGTAGCTGTGGTTGGCTTCACCAGAGCTCTGCTGGGAGGTGCCACCTCAAACGCAGGCTCTTGAAACGTCAGAACAGCAGCAGGTTGGGCATCCCAAATTGATTCTTTGCTTCAGCTTGATCTCACCTAGACCAGGTTTTGTTCTTGGGAGAACAGCCTTGGAGAGGGATGTTCTCTCTCTCTCAGGAGATAGGTGAGAGCTTACTCATGAGCATCAGCAAGGTGGCAGATGTGGATGGAGGAGAGCCAAGGAGAAGCCTGGGAGATGAGTCTTTCTGCTCCCAGGGTGAAGAGTGTCCACCAATACACTGGAGCCACGAGTTAAATAGGGATAAATAGGAGTAAATATGCAATAGCTGCCCAACACCTTCCCACAGCTGCAGAAGAAAGTGCTGAGACCTGCACTGAAAGGCCACAGCAGGACATGCATGGACTCAAAAGGCTGCCCAAGTGCCTTCATCCTGGCCTTGCCTGCAGTGAGGGTTTCTTTGGCATCTTGTCCTTTCATGATGGGTTTTCAAAGCTTGGTTTTGCCTGTGGTGTTTCGATTTGTTGCTTAGATGTTCCAGTTGAGACCAGAGAGGTGTCAGACACGATGCTTTGCACACAGTAGTGAGCAAGCTTATAGATTTTATGGTCATTTCTGCCTCAGAGCCTCTTGTTGGCTTTTTGTCTGGCTGGTGAGGAGAGTGGTGGCAGTGACAGTGTTGCAGTGACACCACAGCATCATCCCCTGTGATGTCCCCGTGCTCTCCACTCCAAAGCTGTTCCTCCAGCTCCCTGGGGGCAGGAAAGGCAGGTGGAAAATAAAGTCAGGAAAAAGGCTGGAGGACACTGAGCCAAGCTGGAGGATGCTGACAGAAGCAGGACCAGCCATCTGGAACCAGTCAGACTCAGGTGGGCTGTGTGACCGTGTAGGGACCTCCCAGAGGCTCCCTCGTGTGCTGTCTCCTGCACACAATCTGTCACAGTGTGAGCCCTAAAGTTCTACCCTGTGTAAACCTCAGAGGATCTGACTTTTGCTCCCAGGGGTGGGAGCACTCAGTGGTGTCCTTAGAGACAGCTTCAATTTACTGAAGAAAGTACTGATTTTAATTGAATTACAGAACTAGGGGATCCCAGAGGAGTTTGGGTTGGAAGAAACCTTCAAGACCATCTCATCCCAACCCCAAAGCCATGGGCAGGGACACCTTCCCCCAGCCCAGGCTGCTCCCAGCCCCATCCAACCTGCCCTTGGGCACTGCCAGGGATGGGGCAGCCACAGCCTCTCTGGGCAGCCTGTGCCAGGGCCTCAGCACCCTCCCAGGGAACAGCTTCTGCCTCACAGCTCACCTCAATCTTCCCTCTGGCACTCTGGAGCCAGCAGCCCTTGTCCTGTCCCTCCAGGCCCTTGCACAAAGTCTCTCCTCATGTTTCTTGTGGGCTCTTTAGGGGCTGGAGGCTGCAGTCCCATTGCCAGGGCTGCAATCCTGGCAAAAACATTGCTGGGTCACATCCAGGCTTTCATCCACCAACACCCCCAAGTCCTTCTCCTTTGATCCTCTATTGATACTGGGGACTGCCCAGACCCACATGCAGGGCTTTACACTTGGCCTTTTTGAAATCCCACAGCATCCTCCTGCAGCAACTGGCTGCCCATGGGTGGGATGGACCCACTCTGGGATGGGTGGAAACTGTCAGGATGGCCCCAGGCCCAGAGAGCTGTTGACTGGAACTCTGACCATATCCATGCAGCCACTTCCTTATCCATCCAAGGAATCATGCTGGTGGTGGAAACGAGGAGATAGTGCCAGAAAACTCATCACAGAGCCCTTCTGGGTTGTTGCAGGGTCAGTGAGGCTGAGGTTCCTAGAATGGCATGAGGGATACAATCAGCAGGTTGAACAAAAGCTGCAGTTTCAAGCTCTGCTCTCTACTGCTTGTAAAATCCCAGCCTGCTGCTGAAGCAAGACAGCACAAGCACAACCTGCCAACCTCCTCATGCTAATGAAGTGTTGGATAGCCATCATTAGGCTTTCAAATGAGCTGTCAGGCTTCTGTGCTGAGAGAAGCCTCCATCTTGTGCCATGAAAATGTGATGACACGTTGTTGTTTTACCCACAAATTGCTCTATTTCCTCCCCTCAACCTCCCAGTTTATAAACCTGGAGAAGGTTACATCTGCCTGGACTATTACCTTTAATACTTGTTTTACCGTCACAGTTAAATTGTCTGTGATTCAACAACTGGGAAACCACAGCAAGGGTTGGCTTCTAAGGTGGGGAAACCACACAGCCTTGAGCTGGGCCACATCTCTAGATGCTGGTCAGAAATGCAGCTTTGATGCTGAGAACTGAGAGCCTCTGAGGTCTTTGTATGGAAAAAGCAGAGTTCAGGAGAGAAAACAGAACCCTGTTAGATTGACAAAGAGGTGGGTTGGTCTGTAGGTAATGACATTGGGTTTTTAGAGGGCCTCAGGGTGGAGTCTCTGCTCTTGCTGTGGTGAACATGGGCAGCGGGTTGAAGGAGATTTTCCTCCTCTTCNAGGAGGTGCCACTTGGTTGTGTGGTGGCCAGTGATAGGACAAGGGGTGAGGGGCAGAGGCTGGAACACAGCAAGTGCCCCTGGCCCAGGAGGAGCAAGTCCTTTGGTGCTGAGGGGAGGGAGCCCTGGCCCAGGCTGCCCAGGGAGGGTGTGGAGGCTCCTTCTCAGGAGGTTTCCAACCCCCCCTGGACACGTTCCTGTGCCCCCTGAGCCAGGGGCAGCTGCTGGAGCAGGGGCTGGGGCTGCAGCAGCTCTGCAGGGCCCTGCCCACCCCCAGCATTCAGGGATTCTGTGAACCTGCTGCTTCCATCTCTCATTTCAAGGCTGTTGTTCTGCTGACATGAATCAGACAAAGGGTCACAGTTATTGTGCTGTTTAATTCCCAAGGGTTTTTACAATCTGCAGTCATCAGGAGGTGCTGAGATGCTGTTCGGGAGTTCCTAGAAAGCTCCTTGTTACCTTCATGCTGTTGCACTGCTGGGTGGATAATTTGGGATATTAGCAGATTGGAAATCTGAGCTGTTATTAATTGCTGCCCTGAGTTAATTAGTGCATTACATTTGAGTGTTTGGATGCCTTATCACTGGGCTGAGCCTCGACATCTCTCCATCCTACACAGTCTTCAGGGCCAGTTGGCTCTAAGGAAGATTCTCCCATCCCTGCTGCAAGAGCTGGCCACCCTTTCTCAGCAGCCATGGCAGCCCACATGCTGCTGCTTGCTCATGCAAGCAGATTTTCTTTACCATCTCCATGGTTTTTAACCATTCATCGAGCTGTAACCAACACCTTGACTCTTCACAGCACACCTGATGCAGTCTGAAGCTTCCCCATGGTGGCAACTCAGCTCTTGGTCTACCCTAAAGAGAAAAATCAACCCTTAAAGAGCAACTTGAAGTATTCTGGAGGAGTTTTCCCCAGTTTAGCACTTCAATGTTTCAGGGGCAACTTCATGGAGCCTTCCTTAGAAATGCCTCTGAAGGTTGGCAGTTGAGGTGCTGTGTATCCCTGGTACAGGAACATCCCATCCTCTAGGCAAGGGGCATCTTTTTTAGGTGCTGTACTTTGAGGTCTTGTGGTACTTCACTGCCTGGTGTCAACAAGTGGGTTATACTGTGTCATCATGGACCTACTTAAAGCCACCCTTTTGTTTCTAGGGAGCAAAAGTGGTGGAAGGGTTTGGTGATCAACACCCTCTTCATCACAAACCAACAGATAGGAAGGTACCTGGAAATGAAGCAGGAGAGCAGAGGTTCTTGTGAGATGTCCTCACTCCAGGGAAAGCCTTTATAGGGAAAAACAAGACAAAGATGATCAGACTTGCATTAGAGGATCTTGAGCTGGTACCACTGGGTCTTCGTGGAAGGAAAATCCAATGTTATAAGCACCAGACAGCTCAAAACTCAATGCAAATAGCAGCAAAAAGCCCAAGGTGACATCCAGAGGCAGCAGGACAGCTGCTGTCTCGTTAGCCTTGAGGCTAGTTTTTGTTAGGTCTGTTTTTAGGGGACAAATGACCATGTTTGGGAAAGGATTCTTCATTTTAGTTGGTTCCCCACATGCTCACCATCTCTTAAATGCTCTTTGATAAAGTGTAACTCTGGGACTGGGATCCTGATGGGGATGACCTGGGTGGGGAGGTGCTGAAGTCATTTGCTTCCCTGGACATCCCAACAGAAGGAAGACAGAAATGTTAAGGTGCCATATCAGGGTCATAAATATTGCAGGGGATTTCATTTTCACCTTAATATTAAGGTGTCACTGCTTTTCTGGTCGTTGCTTGGGGAGATAGGCAGAGGACAGCAATATTGAGCCATCAAATGAGACCCTCCAGCAATTAAAGTTCTGGTTTTGTCCATCACACCCCAAACCAAAAGAGGTTAAAGGACAAAAACCTGCAGAGGGGAGAAGGGAAAGTGTTAATCTCAACAAGTAGATATATAGAAATAGGTAAGCAGGTGTGGGAGTACTGCTGTCAGGTGAATTCACTGCTGGTTTAGTCCCTCTGGGTTATGCCTTGACCACTGGGAATGTTCGTCAGCTCCATGGCTGGGTGTAGGAGTGAGGGAACAGCCACTGCTGGGCTGTGTGGAGGATGCAGCCCCGGGGCTGGATGCTGGGTTCTGAGGTCTTGACTTGGTGGGTTTCATGAGATGTCAATCATAGTATCATACAACTGTTTGGGTTGGAAAAGACCTTTAAGATCATTGAGTCCAAACCCTCACCTCATCCTGCCAAGCCCATCACTGACCCACGGCCCTCAGCACCTCAGCCCCACGGCTTTGGGATCCCTCCAGGGCTGGGCACTGCCCCAGCTCCCTGGGCAGCCTGGCACAGGGGCTGACACCCCTCTCAGGGAAACAGTTCTGCCTCAGCTCCAGCCTCAACCTCCCCTGGGGCAACTCCAGCCCCTTTCCTCTTGGCCTTGGGAGCTCAGGAGCAAAGACTGACCCCCCCAGTCTCCAACCTCAACCTCCCCTGGGGCAGCTTGAGGCTGTTTCTGCTCATCCTGTCACTCATCACTTGGGATAAGAGACCAACCCCCAGGTCCCTGCAGCCTCCTGTGCCCCCTCCTGCCTCAGCCTCCTGTCAGGGAGCTGCCCAGAGCAAGGCCTCTCCTCAGCCTCCTTCTCTCAGGCCTCAACAGCCTCCACACAACAACCTCTTGTGCTGTTGCTCATGACTTGGGAGCAGAGCCTGAGCCTCCTGGCCACAGGCTCCTGTGAGGGAGTGTCAGAGAGTGCTGCTGTGTCCCCTCAGGCTCCTCTTCTCCAGCCTCAACACCCCCATTCATTCCCTCAGCCCCTCCCCAGCACCCTTGTGCTCCAGCCCCTTCCCCAGCTCTGTGCCCGGCTCTGGCCACGCTGCAGCCCCTCAGTGTCCCTGTGGCAGTGAGTGAGGGGCCCAGCACTGAACACAGCCCTGGAGCTGCGGCCTCCCCAGGGCCCAGCACAGGGGACGGGCACTGCCCTGGGGCTGCTGCCACCCCACTGCTGAGCCCAGCCACCATGCCCTTGGCCTTCTTGCCCCGTTGGGCACGCTGCTGCCTCCTGTTCAGCCGCTGCCACCAACCCCCTCAGGAGATTCTGGTGCCTCTGGGTTCATCTCCTCCACGCTGAGCGATGCCCAGTGAGCAGTGCTGCATCATCAGCAGTAGCTCACGTTGCTCATGTGCCAGTTGGATCTCACTTGTGCAGCTGGAATTCCTCACCCTGACTTGAACCACCTCTTGTCTTTGCAGGGTACACTGCGGGGACTCCCTACAAGGTCCCACCGACCCAGAGTAACAACGCACCTCCTCCCTACTCGCCCTCTCCCAACCCCTACCAAACCGCTATGTACCCCATCAGAAGTGCCTATCCACAGCAGAACCTGTACACCCAGGTAAGTGCCTTCAGCCTTGGCTCTCAGGCCTCAGCACCCACGTCCTGGTGGGATGGAAATGCTCCTGGTAGTGTTTGGTGGGTGTTTGGGATGTTGTGGTGCGGGGGGTCTCCCTTTTGCCTCTTGCATTGGGTCATCTGGGTGAGATGGGGTCTTGTGTTGTTGTTGTTGGTGTGGAGTCAATATAATGACATCCCTGTGGCTCAACCAGGCTGGGAATCAAGTCCCTACCCCAAAATCACACACCTGACTGCTAAGCCTTGCTGGTTCCAGGATAGTTCTTGCACCTGTATTGCTGTTCCCCAGGGCCACAGATGAGTCTGGGTCACCCCCAAGGTCCACTTGCCAATGGCCACTGGCATCTCGCTCAACTCATGTCACCTTCCTGCCACCTCTCATGGAAAACTTCCTTTGTCACCTTCACCAGCACAAGCTGCCTCAGGCATGACCCAGATTTGTGTCCTCCTGGAGGAGCTCCTCTCAGAGCACCTGGGTGGGTTTCCAGTACCATCTTCTCAGCTCCTGAACTGCCACTGCCTCGAGCTGAGTGCTGGGGCCAAGATCCTCCTCAGGGATGCAATTTAGGGCAGATGTCCTCTGAGAATCACCTTGATGCCCCTTCCCCCTGATGATCACGAGCTGCTCAGAGCAATCTGGTCCTCTGGCTTCCTTGGCTTTCCCCTTTTTAATGTCAAATAACCCACCCCAGCAGCTGCAACCTGAGCAGTGGTGACAAGGAGCTGCTTTGGCAGATCCTTTCAGGGTGTTGTGCTTGCAGCACTCACTGCCTGGGATGTTCCTTCTCTGGCACCTTTTCTTCATGGGGTGAGTTTATGGTAACAAATCCTTCTCATTCCTCGAGGAAATGCCTTTCAGCATATACAATTTGTCCCATTAAACTTTGTAGCTCCTGAAAGGAAGGAGTTGTTCAGCAGTTCACCTGCATCTCCCATTCCCCTTAATCCATACCTTCAGAGGCTCTCTAATGGCTTTTACTAACACACAAGAACATCTCCCTTCTTTGATTCAAACCACCTTATTTTTCCAGCCATCCCTGGCTTGCAGGTCCCAACAGTGTCCCCCTGGTCTGGGAACAGCAGTTCTCATGCTTCAGGCTCTTCATCATTTTGGATGTGGAGCTTTTTCTGTTGGCTCTTTTATTCCCACTCTTGTCCTTCCCCCCTTTGTTTCACAACCCTGTGGGTCTCAGCACCTCTTGTTCTGTTGCTCATGACTTGGGAGCAGAGCCTGAGCCTCCTGGCCACAGGCTCCTGTGAGGGAGTGTCAGAGAGTGCTGCTGTGTCCCCTCAGGCTCCTCTTCTCCAGCCTCAACACCCCCATTCATTCCCTCAGCCCCTCCCCAGCACCCTTGTGCTCCAGCCCCTTCCCCAGCTCTGTGCCCGGCTCTGGCCACGCTGCAGCCCCTCAGTGTC
>WBNH01010401.1:0-16698 GCA_013401255.1 Urocolius indicus | reverse complement strand
TGGCTCCAGCCTGCCCAGGGCCTTCTGCAGCCCCTTCCTGCCCTCAAGCACATCTACACTCCCACCCAGCTCGGTGTCACCTGCAAACTGACTGAGGTGCCCTCCATCCCCTCACCCAGGTCACTGATACAGATGTTCAACAGAACAGCCCCAGCACTGAGCCCTGGGGAACACACTGGGCACCGGCCAACAACTGGGTTTAACTCCATTCACCCGGAATGACACAGGGGCTCTCAATAAGTCTACAGGGGATGGAGAAGCCCAAATCTACGCTCCCACCCAGCTTAGTGTCACCAAATCCGACCACTATCCACAGTCTTAACACTGGCCTTTAAGTCACTGCTTTGGCTCATGCTTTCAATGCTAAAAGTCAATGGTGTGGGGTTTTATTTTCTCCCCTCCTTTCTGTACCAGGGAGCTTATTACACCCAGCCCGTGTACGCGGCGCAGCCCCACGTCATCCATCACACCACTGTGGTTCAGCCCAACAGCATCCCCTCGGCCATCTACCCGGCCCCGGTCGCTGCTCCCAGGACCAACGGTGTGGCCATGGGCATGGTCGCTGGCACCACCATGGCAATGTCAGCAGGTAAGAAGGCAACCCTTGCCACCTTCTGAGCCTGAGTTTCATCTCTCCTGTGGGATGTATCACAACAAGATGGGAGGGTGAGGTGGGGGGGACACTTGTCCTCTCCATGCATCCCACACTTTGCAGGGGGCTGCAGAAGCAGCTTGCACACAGCTGATTGCAGCTTTATCTGCTTGTTCTGCTCGTTGGTTACTGCTCCTCTGCAGCCAAGCACTCATTGATTTGCTCCTGTTGCTGATCTAACTCAGTTTTGTGTCAGCAGAGGACACCTTTCATGTGGCTCCCTCTAAGAGGGATGCACTCTTACATCCTTCCATACACTGTTCTCCCCTCTGTCTGTTCCAGAAGCAGAGGAATAACCAGGTTTTGTCCATCCTCAAATACTACATGTTTACATCCTCAAGTTCATTTCTTAAGGGTGTTTCTGCCTTTGCTTTGGTTTAACACAGCCACCATTGATTTATGCCTCCCAGCTCCTCTGCATTTCACGTGCAGGGTTGCTTCACACTGCAGTTCATTGACAGCACATGAAGTAAGGAGATGGGCTGGGTCTGTTTTTCCCAAAGTCTGCGTTTCTCTCATCAACAATCCTCAGAACTGTCTGTTGGATCGTGCCAAGAAAGGCATCATTCATCCCTCCTGTGCAATAGGACCCTGTTACAGGACACAATCCCTGGTGCAAAGAGAGCCTGGCTCTGACAAGAACCACTCTGTATTTTCCCTCCCCACATCTGCTGAAGGCACCATGCAAATTCTCACCTAAAAAAAAAATCTCTCTGTGGATCAGCTGCAGAGTTAAAAACCACAAGAGGCTGCACTGGGCAGTCCCTCTGCTTCATGGCTGGGAGGGGATCACTGCTGCTGCATCCCAATGCTCTCAGCTGGCTGGGTTGAAATGAAGCAAAAGAGCTTCACAGCCCTTGAGAGATGCTCAAAGCTCATCTAAACATTCCCTGGAAGGTTTGAAGGGGTGTTTTTTTCTTTGGTCTCCTTTTGCAACCCTCATCCCTTCCACTTTCATCCCTGGCTGCTTCAGATCTCTGCAGGCATCTGCTGCTGCAGTTTAGCTCGGTGCCTTCAGCAGGTGGATGATTTCAGCAGGTTAGTGGCTGGCTCTGCTCCAGCTCTTTAGGGATGAGGAAAATTGGAAAGCAAAAAGATGAGTTAAGAGCTAAAAGCAACCTGGAAAAGATACTGGAGCTTCAGGTGGGTTTATTCCATTCCTGGTACCAAATGCATGAGCCAAACACCTTCAGTTCATGAGCAGAAGAATATTGGAGTGAATGAAAGGGTGAAAAAAAGCAGCTGATGCTGTGCCATCCCCTCCCAAGCAGTCTGCAGCACCAGAACATATGAAGCCCTCTCTCCCCTGATGGACTCTTCCCCCTTGCTATGTGTTTCTCTGTGCTGTTGCAGGAACCTTGTTGACCACCCCCCAACACACTGCCATCGGAGCACATCCAGTTTCTGTGCCAACGTACAGGGCTCAAGGAACCCCCACCTACAGCTATGTACCTCCACACTGGTAAACCCACTGGCCAATTCATGTAAGTCCTGACTCTGCCTGTATCCATTAATGAAGCCACTAAGCACTGCCATCACTTCTCTGCTTCCTACAAAGGTTCTGAATCCTTTGGCTGCTGCTTTGGGATGTTTAGCTTGGGACTATGGAGGGTGTTATCAAAGCATGGTGGGCCTTGACCTTACATCTTGCTGCTTGGTGCATGTGAGGCTTTAAGCCACTCTGAGAGCAGCTGAGCACTGTGAAGGTGGAAATGTTCATGCTTTAAGGTTTTGGATGGATCAGTCTCTTCACAGAATCACCAGCTGGTTTGGCTTGAAAGAGACCTTAAATCTCAGCTTATTCCAACCCCCTGCTATGGGCAAGAACACCTTCCCCTAGCCCAGGCTGCTCCCAACCCCATCCAACCTGCCCTTGGGCACTGCCAGGGATGGGGCAGCCACAGCCTCTCAGGGCAGCCTGTGCCAGGGCCTCAGCACCCTCCCAGGGAACAGCTTCTGCCTCACATCTCACCTCAATCTCCTCTCTGGCACTTTGGAGCTCATCACCCTGTGTCCTATCACTGCTGTCCCTGATAAAGAATCCCTCCCCATCTTTCATATCACTTGAATGTGGTTTTTTTTCCACACTAAAACATAGAATCTCTGAATGGTAGAGATTGGAAGGGCCCTGCAGAGCTGCTGCAGCCCCAGCCCCTGCTCCAGCAGCTGCCCCTGGCTCAGGGCGCACAGGAACATCTCCAGGTGGGGTTGGAAACCTCCCGAGAAGGAGCCTCCACACCCTCCCTGGGCAGCCTGAGCCAGGGCTCCCTCCCATCAGCACCAAAGGACTTGCTCCTCCTGGGCCAGGGGCACTTGCTGTGTTCCAGCCTCTGCCCCTCACCCCTTGGCCTGACACTGGCCACCACAACAATCACTGGCCCCAGCCTNCTGCCCACCAGCACTGCCAGGTCTCTCCCTGCAGAGTCCAGCTCCCTGCCCCAGCAATTGCCTGCAGAGCAGTTTAATCCCATCTACAGGAGAGGAGAGGAGAGGAGAGGAGAGGAGAGGGGAGGGGAGGGGAGGGGAGGGGAGGGGAGGAGAGGAGAGGCGAGGCCAGGCCAGGCCTTGGCTCCTCCTGCCTCACTGACTCCTTGGCTTTTGCTGTGTTTGCTCTCTTGCAGATCTGGAGTCAGACATTGTATGCAACTACACAAGTCTTACCTGGGCGCTGGGGCCACTGGACCTGCAGCGCTTCGTCTGTTTGCAAGAACAAAAGAGAAACAAACAAACAAACAGAGAGAAGTGCAAAGGTCACTTTATGCATTCTTTAGTGGTTTTTGTAAAAGCTGCTTTTTCTAATCTTCTGCCTCTTTTTTTTTTTCTTTTTTTGGTTAGTTTGGTTTTTTTTTTTTCCCCTCCTCTTCCCCCTTTCCCTCCCCCCTTCAAGCCCTCAACCCACATCAACTGTGTAACACACACCCTGACACTGAGCAATAGTAAAGTTCTCTCTTTGGTCCTGTCATTTGAAAGCTCAGAACACTCACTTTTTTCTTGTTGTTTGGTTGGGTTTTCCTTTGTTCCAGCATTGCCCAGCTGAGTGGTGCAAAGATTCCCCCCACCCTACCCCTTCCCCTTCCCTTCCCTCCCTCCCTCCCTCCTCCTCACACTTTGGATTCTTTCTGTTCCTTTTCTGTTGTCGTTGTGGTTGACAAGAGCCTAGATTTTCCTTTGGCTTAGTTTCAGAGTGGTTGATGTTCAGGGTACTATGTGAAAAGCACAGCACTGGTAGGCAGGCTTCTTCTGATTTGGGGTTGTTTTTGGGAGGTGGGGGGAGGGGGGTTGGTTTTGATTTGGTTTGTTGGGAGGTTTTTTTTTGGGGGGGGAGTTGGTTTTTTTTAATTATTATTAGTTGAAGAAGATAAATTATTTAATCCTTCCATAACATATTTACAAGAGAACAAAAATAAAGAACTTGGTGTCTTCCAGATAGCTGTTGTGATAGGTTGCTCAATGCATTGTCCCTGCAGTGAAGTTCTGAACTCATCCCTTCTGTTTCGTAGGAGCAAAAGGATCTCAGTCTCATTAGCAACGTTAACACACTTGTCTTAGGGAATAGGAGGACTGGTCACCATCAGGGCTTTGATCTGCTTGTTTTTTCCAACTGGGTAAAGGGTTGTGGTGTGATGGGATAGAGGGTGATAGAGAGGAATGTGGCCTGGCAGTATCTTGGACCTCTTGGGGAAAATGAGATGTTCTCTGTGGGTTTGTGTGAGGGACTAGGCAGCTCCTTCTGTGCCTGGCTGCTGTTTACAGGCAGAGATGTGCCAGGTGGCTGTTGAAAGAAGCAAGGAGATGTTCAAGCCTTGGTCTGAAGAGATTCTGCAGGTCCAAGAGATGGTCTCAAGAGCTTTTCCAGGTCCAGGATTTGACCTGAAGAGTTTCTCCAGGTCCAAGAGTTGATCTGAAAAGCTTCTCCAGGTCCAGAGTTTGATCTGAAGAGCTTCTCTAGGTCCAAGGAATGGTCCAAAGAGCTTCTCCAGGTCCCAGGGGTAGTTTTGAAGAGCTTCTCTAGAGATTGATCTGATGAGTTTCTCTAGGTCCAGGGTTTGATCTGAAGAGCTTCTTTGGATCCAAGAGTAGGTCTGAAAAGCTTCTCCAGGTCCAGGGGTTGGTCTGAAGAGCCTCTGCAGATCCAGGGTTTGATCTGAAGAGCTTCTCCAAGTCCAAGATTAGGTCTGGAGAGCTTCTCCAAGTCCAGGGGTTGGTCTGAAGGGCTTATCTAGGTCCATGGGATGGTCTGAAGAGCTTCTCTAGGTCCAGGGTAGTTTTAAAGAGCCTCTCCAGATCCAGGGGTTAGTCTGAAGAGCTCCTCCAGAGTCTGGTGGTGTGGGAAAAGAGAGCAGCTGGTCGATGGAGAAGAGTCTTTGAGAGGGGGGAGGTGAGTGGCTTCCCCTTGCAGCCATGTGGTTGGCAGGGTCTGAGCCCATGGCACTTGAGCTGCTCCCCCCATTCTTTGGCTTACAGCTGGGCTTGGAGGCTCCCAGGAGAAATACTCATCCAAGCACAAATCCCATCACCCCAGAGGAAGGCTGGAGAGGAGGATGATGTCTGGTGGGGAGAAGTTGTGAGGGAAGAAGAGGAAGCAATAGCAATAAAACATGTCACCTTCCTCATGGGAAGGCAGCTGAGGAAAAGAAAGAGCCAGGAAGTTGGTCCCCAGTTGATGTGGAGTGGGCTGGGAGCCAGTGGGCACACAGAGGCTGTGGAATTGGGGTCATTTCAAGGGGGTTTGGGCTTACCCAAGGGCAGGAGGACGTGAAGCTGGTGACATCCCACCTTGGGGTGTCCAAGTAGAGCAATAAGTTGTCTCAAGGGGCAGCAGAGAGTTCAGATTTGCAGACAATGGCTTGTGGCCAGTTTGGTTTTTAAGTCCTTCTCATCAAACCCAGCACAGAAACAAAGGGGTTTCTGCTGCTTTTTTTTTTTCTTGGAGGGGAAGGTTGCTTTTTCCCTCAAAGGTGCCAAAAGAGTTCCATTCACCCCAGAGGAGTGTTTGTAACTCTCACCATCTCTCTTGGCTTCCAGGGTTGTCACAAGAGACCAAATCCAGAGCCTGTAGAGAGGCTCAAGTTAGGAAATGTGGGTGGGAATCCCTCCTGGCTTTGCCCACGTGGGTTTTCAAGCCCTGTGTGAGGTTTGAGGCAGTGTCCAGATGAATCTGTTGGTGGTTGGTTTGCTTTGGCAGTCCCTGAGGGCCATCTGCAGCTGGAGGTGAGGGCAGTGGAGACGTGGTGGTGCAGGGGTCAGACTGGAGGGTCTTTCAGAAGGGCAAAATGACCAGTTGTTGGCTCCTTGGGTGAGATCTCCTTGCTCTTGGAGGTGTCTCCCAGCTTGGCTTCTGCTGCTCTTGAGAGGAGCTGCTGGAGCTCCCTCCCATGAGCACGATCCCAAAGAGGGAGAAACAAGCTTAAGGATCCCAGAGAACTTTTCCTACCTCTGGTTGGTCCCAGGTGGTTTGTCAGGTCAGGTGTTGGCACTTGTGCTTCTGTCTGGGGGTGGTTTGGTTGGTTCTGGTGCTTTTAAAAGAACTCTAACAAAGCTGTGCTTGATCTTCTCAGCCTGAAGGGGAACAAAGTGGGGGAAGAGAGAACACCAGTGCTGTGGGGTGAGGAAGGTGGGTTTCTCCTGGGTAGAACTTTAGGTTGCACTTTGGGTTTGTGTAAAAAGGGGAAAGAGAATTTCAACCAGCCAACCAAGGATAAATAATCAGAGGGTTGTCCCACTCAGTTTGGCAAAGGTAAGGGTTAACACATACAGTGCAACAGGGGCAGTGGAAACAATACACAGGATCACAGGATCCCAGATGAGATTGGGTGGAAAGGATCTTTAACTTCATCTTCAACCACCTGCTATGGGCTGGCACACCTTCCCCCAGCCCAGGCTGCTCCCAGCCCCATCCAACCTGCCCTTGGGCACTGCCAGGGCTGGGGCAGCCACAGCCTCTCTGGGCAGCCTGTGCCAGGGCCTCAGCACCCTCCCAGGGAACAGCTTCTGCCTCACATCTCACCTTAATCTTCCCCTCTGGCACTTTGGAGCCAGCAGCCCTTGTCCTGTCCCTCCAGCCCCTGGCACAAAGTCCCTGCCCATGTTTCTTGTGACAGTTTCTTGCTTACTCCACCACCTGGGTCAGTAGGAGATCTGATGCTCCTCAAGCCCTGAAACACTCATTAACTCAACTGGGGTGTGAAGAGGTGAAACCTTCACTGTCTGTTGGGTGAAGGGCTTTGCTGAGCACGTTGGGTAAGTGGCTTTAGGTTTAGGTTTGGATCAACACATGGCTCTGGGGCCATTTCATGGGTAGCTCCTTCCTAAGGCTGCTTCATGGAGCTGTGGTGGTGGGGAGATGCTGCCAGCAGTGACCTATCTCCTTCCTCATGGGGTTTGGGATAGATGGAAGGAAAAGCCCATGCTCTCCAGTCCTTTCCTTAAGTGAAGCTCCTGGAGAGGTCACAGCCTGATTGGGGACTTCCCTGGGGGAAGATACTGATGGAGGGTCACCAGCTTCTCCACTATTTGACTCCAGCAAATCTTTGGTGACGTTAGTTGAGGGAAAAGGTTTCTCCTGGGTGAAGGATCCCACTGGGCATGAGCAGAGAGGAGCAGGAGAGGTTAAACCATCCCCAGCCAACCAGCCAAGTGTCTCAGAGACAAAAAAAATACAGCAAAAGAGGAAGGAAAATAACTCCTGAAGCCTCTTACGAGCATTAACCCATCCCTTTTGTCACCTTTGCTTCAAAACATGAGCTGTAACAGAAGATTTGGGGGGGGGAAAGGGGAGGGGAGAGGCATATAAACAGTGGTGGTGGCCCCCAACTTGAGTGAACCCCTTGGAGCTTCCTCTGTTTCATCACCAAGAACAACCCAGACCAGCTTTTTGCAGTTTTCAAGATGTTAATTAATTACCATCAAGTGTTAATGAAGGGGTTTAGTGATGGGTGGGCTCAGAGCATTGAGTTTTCCCTCATCCCATTCTTCCCAGAGACATCCTCCCACCTCATCTGGGGGGATTGTTTTCTATAGGGAACCCTACAAGAGCAATAAGAGCTGCTGCATACCCATCAATCCAGGGCTTTGGGGTTGGGTTTGATGTTACAACTGAGCAAATCTCATCCCCCAAACCACAGGGACCCTCTTCCCATCCCCCCTTTGCTTCACTGGGCTGTCAGCAGGGTCAGGCTCTGCATCTGTGTCTCTGCTGTGTGCTGACATTCCCATAGAAAGGGGAAATAAAGGAGTTTGGGAGAGAGGAGAGCTTGGAAAAGGGTTTTTTTGTGGCACGTGGCACCGTGGGCATTTATAGATCCAGTGGTTATTGGGTCAAATGACCTGTTTAAGGGCCAAATGCAAAGCAAGAAGAGCAAAATAGGTGGCTGGGCAGCAGCAACTGCTGGTTGGAAACAGTCATGCTGGTGTTTCCAGCATGAAAAGCCTGATGCAACACAGCCACCTGCAGCATCTTCCAAGGGCTGGAGCTGGGATGGAGTGGGCTCAGGGCTTTGTAGGGTTGGCACCATGGGGAAGCAAAGAGAGGAAAGAAGGGAGGCAGTGAAAGGGGGGGAGGGGGTGTAGGTTTGCACCCAAACCCTCCCTCTTCTCACTTTGCTTTCTGTCTAATCCATTTTCTCCTTCATTTAAACCACCAGACCAGATGGTTTAAAAAGATTATTGAACCTCTTGAGAATCAAACAGACACACAAAACACCCCTAAAAAAGCAAGAAAAAGGGAAACCCAAGAGGAACAACATCTTCCAAGCCTCTTTCTCCAAGGCATGGAGGGACCATGGCCTTGAACTGACACCCTGGGAAGCCCCCCCCACCCCCCCCGCAGCCTTTTATCCCCCTGCAGACTCAATTGGGAGGTGGGGGGTTGGTTTTTTCCCTCCCCCCCAACCTCTTCCTGGCCTGTTTTTGTTTCCTGTTGTGGTTCTTTTGGTTCTGAAGATCAGGTTCTGTGATCACCCTGAGAGATTCCAGCCAAGAGTTTGTAACTGTACCATATTTACTGTAAGATGTAGAACATTCAATAACTATTAAAGTGTTTCCAGAACAAAAAAAAACCCATCCACACTGAGACACACACACACACACACACACACACAAAACAATAAATAAAAGAGCCCCTGAGGGTTTGGTGGTTGGTTTGTTTGATATGGTGAAGTCAAAACTGGGTTGAAAAAAAAAACCCCTTTCTAAGTTGAAACCTCATTTGTAGGTTGATGGTGGAGCTTGATGGGCCAGCAGGACCTTGGGTGGGTTTGTGCCACTGACCCCCAAAGTGGACAAGTGGATGTGATCCTATAGAAGCAGCTCCCATGGAGAGTGAGGAGGGGGTTGGGGGAATCTTTGTGGTGAGGAGAGAACGGTCACCGTGTTCTCCTGAGATGGGACTTTGGATGGAGGAGATGGGAGGAGATTGGCTTTGGCCAGAGCAACCCTGGTTGGGTGATTGGTAAGGTGGGAGCTGGCCCATGATGCAGAGACTGTCATTATTAGCCTGTGATGCTGAGTGCTGGCACCTTGGTGATGGAGGGAAATCAGCTCCTGGTGTTCCTGGAGAAGCTTCAGCTCAACAGATGCAGGAGGTGACCATGAAATGGCTCCTTGGCTGTGTGACACCTTCAGCTGTGTGGTGCTTTCACTGGAGCTGTGCTCTGGCATCGTGGCTGTCAGAGATGCTCTCCAGGCCCCTGTGCTGTGGCCACCACCACCACCAGTGGCACAGCTCCCAGACATGGTGCTCTCCATCGAGCCATCGTGCTGTGGCCACCACAATCAGTGTCATGGCTCCCAGAGAGACCACCATGGCCTGGCCACCACGACCTCAGGGGACAGGGACTCCTTCTCACCATCTGGATTTGCCACACTGGACACTTTGATGGCAGGAGCAGAAGCCAAGCTGCCACCTCCAGCACTTCAAGGCTCCAAGCAGGACTGGCTTTCACCTGGTGTCCCAACATCCTCTGTCCCCCTCCACGTGGTCTTTGTGGGGGTCACCATCCCTCCAGGGCAGCCCCCGGGTCAGGTACCAGCTGTAGAGGACAAGGGATGGACCTTGGCACCACTGGAGGTGACAGGAGCCACTTGGTGTCACTGGATCGATGTCACTCCCCAGGGATGCCCCAAGCCAAGCTTGTCCCCACCAGCAGGTCCAGCCCCTCCCATAAGGATGCTGAGGCCCTACAGGATTTGTCCAGGGGCTCAGCAGGGTCAAAGTGTCCCCAAGTGGCTGGGGACAGCCTGGGGTGAGGGACTGGTGGGGCCACAGGGTGTGGGAAAGCCCCTGAGGGGCTGCAGGGAGCAGGGGCCATGGCTGCCAGGAGATGGGTGGTGAAACAGGGTGTCTGGGCAGGGGGTGCTGGGGTGGGGGGCAAGTGAAGCTGGGAAGGAGGTCTGGAAGGGAAAGGACACACGTGTGTGTCTGTGTACACAGAATTACTTTGGTTGGAAAAGATCTTTAAGATGTTCAAGTCCAATCCCTCCCCTCACCCTGCCACAGCCACCACTGACCCACAGCCCTCAGCACCTCAGCTCCACGGCTTTGGGATCCCTCCAGGGCTGGGCACTGCCCCAGCTCCCTGGGCAGCCTGGCACAGGGGCTGACACCCCTCTCAGGGAAACAGTTCTGCCTCAGCTCCAGCCTCAACCTCCCCTGGGGCAGCTCCAGCCCCTTTCCTCTTGGCCTTGGGAGCTCAGGAGCAAAGACTGACCCCCCCAGTCTCCAACCTCAACCTCCCCTGGGGCAGCTTGAGGCTGTTTCTGCTCATCCTGTCACTCATCACTTGGGATAAGAGACCAACCCCCAGGTCCCTGCAGCCTCCTGTGCCCCCTCCTGCCTCAGCCTCCTGTCAGGGAGCTGCCCAGAGCAAGGCCTCTCCTCAGCCTCCTTCTCTCAGGCCTCAACAGCCTCCACACAACAACCTCTTGTGCTGTTGCTCATGACTTGGGAGCAGAGCCTGAGCCTCCTGGCCACAGGCTCCTGTGAGGGAGTGTCAGAGAGTGCTGCTGTGTCCCCTCAGGCTCCTCTTCTCCAGCCTCAACACCCCCATTCATTCCCTCAGCCCCTCCCCAGCACCCTTGTGCTCCAGCCCCTTCCCCAGCTCTGTGCCCGGCTCTGGCCACGCTGCAGCCCCTCAGTGTCCCTGTGGCAGTGAGTGAGGGGCCCAGCACTGAACACAGCCCTGGAGCTGAAGCCTCCCCAGGGCCCAGCACAGGGGACGGGCACTGCCCTGGGGCTGCTGCCACCCCACTGCTGAGCTCAGCCACCATGCCCTTGGCCTTCTTGCCCCCCTGGGCAAGCTGCTGCCTCCTCTTCAGCCCCTGGCACTAACTCCCCCCAGGCCCTTTCCCTCCAGCAGCTTTCCAGCCCCTCTGCTGTGTACACACGTGTGTGTGCAGAGCTGTGTTTGCACATGCTCACACGCGTGTGCCCACCCTGTGCCCCTCTCTCTGTGCACACCCCCCCCCTGTTTCCATGCCCATCTCCCTTCAGTCACTGCCAGCACACACACACACACACCCCCTTGCAGCTGCCCGTGACTCACCCAGCACCCACGTCACCCCGTGCCAGGCCCTGCCATGCATCCCCAGCACCCTGTGAACACCCCCTCAGCACCCTCAGATACACCCAGCACCCTGTGACACCCCCCTGTGTGCCCTCTCAGCCTGTCCCAGCTCCTGCCTGGCTCTGGGAGGGGAGAGCCATAGATGCAGGCACGTGTGTAAGCATCTGTGTGTGGCTGCCTATGTAAATGTATGCAAATGAGCTGCACAGGGGCAGATGGGCATTTGCATACGGGCTTTTTAGCCTGCTGTAGGGGTGTGCAGAGGTGGAGCTGTACATGAGTGAGCAGATTCATAGGGATGATCTCCAAGGGCTGACTTGCTGCAGAATGCTCAGGTGGGCCACCAGCACCCACCCCCATCAGCACCAAAACCCCTCAGGTTCCATTCTCAAAGCATTTTTAACCCCTTCCCAGCTGCTGGAAGAGGTTTAAGGGTCCTGGGCTGCTCTGTTCTCACAAATCACCACGTGCCTTCATTAGGCTCCAGAGTTAACACACTTGCCCTCCAGCAGCCCCAGTTTCTTTCCTCCCCAGCCTTCTCCCAAGTGTTTCCCACCCCCCTCCCTCTGCACCTCCTCACCTCAGGGGGGCTGTCAGTGCTTTTCAGCCACAGAGGCTTCATCCCACTCCCGATGGGGAGGGGACCATGGAGGGGATTCTCCTCCCACCTCACTCCTCACCTCAGGGATCCGAGACACTTGAAACCTGTTGCAGGGGGAGGAGGGAGGTATCACATCAGCCTGTCCTCACCTTGGTAGAGGGGGAAGGGACACACACCAGGAAGGGGGAGAGGGTGGGCTGTCCCCCACTTACCTGCCAATGGAAAGGATGGTGACCTCGGGTTTGGGGCCATGGGTGGCACAGAGCGATGGCAGCACCTCGGGCCACTTCTTCTGGCTGCAGCGGGCACAGGGGGTCAGACCTTGCACCGTGTGGAGGTGCTGGCAGGAGAGGGGAAACTGAGGCAGGAGGTGCAGCCTGGGAGGTAGGGGGACATGCCATCAGCGTGGGCTCAGTCCCACTATGGTGGGGTCCTCAGTGCAGCCTCAGGGTGAAGGTGGGAAGGGGTCTTACTTCTCTGGGTGAGTGGAATCCAGTGGTGGCATCAGCTGCTGGCTGTGATGCTCCCTCAGCAGCTCCTCCAGCGCTGCCATGTTTTCTGTGGGGTAGTGGCAGGGGGGATACCATGGAGAAAGGGCTCATGGGGGTCCAGCTCATTTCACCTCCCTCCCAAAGGACCCTCTCCTGACCTTTCTTCTCAGTGATCAACCGCACCAGCACCCCGATGGTGTCCTCGTTGGCATCCTCCAGCTGGTAGATGGAGCTGGGCCCTGGAAGCAGAAGTTTAGGGGCAAGGTAGGGGTGTGGGGGGTCACTCAGGGATGGAGGATAAACCACCCCAGAGGACCAGAAGCCACCAGGGATGGATGTGAGATCTCACCACAACACAAGCAGGGGCTCACCGGTGCCACTGGGCTGGGGCTCTTTGCCTGTCGTGATGCAATGGGGACCTTTCCTCTTCAGCAGGTTGCAGACCAGGATGCCCAATAATCCCATGGCACAGAAGACTGGGACGATGGTCAGCACCACTGCCTGTGCCTCCTGCTCCTCATCCTCACCCACAGGGGTCACTCGTGTCCCGTTGGTCGCCACGGACTGAGCCGGGGTTTGGGGGCTGCGGCGTTGCCGCCGGCCTTGGGGAAGGGGGGAAGCACCAGATCAGCCTCAGACAGGGGTTTGATTGGGATTCAATCCTGGTTTTCCCCAAGGAGCCTCATGACAGAGTTGGCCCCAAGGGAAGCAGAAGCCACTGGTCAGCTTTGAGCCCTTCACTACCAAGGACATTGAAGGGCTGGAGCATGGCCAGAGCCAAGCCCTGGAGCTGGGAAAGGGGCTGGAGCACAAGGTTGATGAGGCTGAAGGCCATGGGGGTGTTGAGCCTGAAGAAAAGGAGGCTGAAGGGAGACAGCGGCACCCTCTGTAACTCCCTCACAGGAGGCTGCAGTGAGGTGGGAGCTGGGCTCTGTTCCCCAGTACAAGCCAAGAGGAGGAAAGGGGATGGAGCTGCCCTAGAGGAGGTTGAGGCTGGAGCTGAGGCAGAACTGTTTCCCTGAGAGGGGTGTCAGCCCCTGTGCCAGGCTGCCCAGGGAGCTGGGGCAGTGCCCAGCCCTGGAGGGATCCCAAAGCCGTGGGGCTGAGGTGCTGAGGGCTGTGGGTCAGTGCTGAGCTTGGCAGGGTGAGGGAAGGGGGTTGCATTCCATGATCTCAAAGGTCTTTTCCAACTGCAATGATTCTGTGATTGGAGGGGGGGGACACATCCCGTGGCCTCCCCAGGGTGAACACCAGCACAGGCTCTTTCAGCACCCACAAACCTGCGGTGACACCGACCTGGGCATCCCGGGGTGCTGTGGGGAGCGTTGGCACAGGGCAAGCACCGGCCCCGCGGCTCCCTCTGCCCTTCGGGGCTGTAAAACCTGCGGGGTGAGGAGGTGGAGGGTCAGGATCCAGCCCACGAGCAGCAAGCAATCGTGGCTGCGGGTTTTGCAGCAGCCCATCCCGGCTGTGCTCACCCGGGCAGGCAGCCCCCGCAGCGCCGGTCGCTCCCCAGTGTCCCCAGTGCCACCAGCACCCTGTTGCGAGCTCGACAGCGGCTGGGAGAGGAGCAAGGCACGTCCCCCGATGAGAAGGTGCCGAGGGGACAAAGCCGACACGTCCCCGCCGTCGGGTCACACGCCTGCACGGAGGGAACGGGGAGGGAAGGGGGGTGGGAAAAGGGGGTGAGCAGGGGGGTGGGATCCCGCAGCATCACCCCGCGGGGCTGTGCCGGGGCTGGGCAGAGCTCACCCCACCGGGATCGGCTCCGGACGGGCAGCCCCGGGCTCGTTGCTGCAGGGACTCGCAGCTCCCGGCTGCTGCTGCGGCTCCGCTCAGCGCCTGCGAGAGAGGGGAGGGAACAGAGAGGGATGCTCAGAGTAGAAACGCAGCGGCAGGGACGTGGGGAGTGATGCGGGAGTGTGACACGGAGCAATGGCAGATGGAAATGCAGCACGGGGGAAGCTGAACTCATCACAGGCGGCAGGGAAGCAGCAAAGCCGGCGCAGTCACATGATGGATGCAAACACGCTGCTTGTACCGTGGAAGAGGCAAAGCCACCAGCAGTGACAGAGTGGATGCAAAGCTGTCCCAGTATCGCAGGATCTCAAGGGTTGGAAGGGACCTGGAAAGCTCATCCAGTGCAACCCCCCTGTCAGAGCAGCAGCACCTAGAGCAGGGCACACAGGAACTCATCCAGCTGGGGTTGGGATGTCTCCAGAGAAGGAGCCTCCACAGCCCATCTGGGCAGCCCCTGCCAGTGCTCCCTCACCTCAACAGGGAACAAGTTTGTCCTTGTGTTGCTTTAGAACCTCTTCTGTTCCAGCTTGTCCCTTGTCTTATTGTTGGCCATCACTGAGCACAGCCTGGCTCCAGCCTCCTCACACCCACCCTTGATGGATTTGGAACATGAATGAGCTCACCCCTCAGGCTCCTCTTCTCCAAGCTGCAGAGCCCCAGCTCCCTCAGCCCTTCAGCACAAGGCAGATGCTCCACTCCAGCATCTCTGTGGCCCTGCACTGAACTCTCTCCAGCAGCTCCCTGTTCTTCTGCAACTGAGGGGCCCAGAACTGGACACAATATTCCAGCTGTGGTCTCAGGAGGGCAGAGGAGAGGGGGAGCAGAACCTCTCTGCACTTCCTGCCCACAGCCCTTCTCATCCAGCCCAGGATGCCAACCCAGCACGATGGATCCAAACCCATCACATGCAGCAGGGCAGAAGCAAACCCAGCAGCAGTGACTGAATGGATGAAACCCATCGCATGCACTGGGCAGAGCTGAAAGCAGAGATGCAGATGGATGGGATGGGCAAAGCTTTACTCACTCCCAGGATGATGAGGAGCCACCAGTGCAACCCACTCCTCTTCATCACCCGGGGGAGACCTTCCTAAAGGGAGAGCACCAGGGTCACCATCCAGGGAAAAATGCCAGTGGAGAAGCTACTTGGAGGCTCTGATCCCCTCATTGAGATGCTCCAAGGCATCTGCCTAAATATCCCTGCAGCAGCAGAACCCCCAGCATTGCCCTAAAAGTTGTATGAGAGGAAGGAAAGAAAGGAAAAAAGGGGGAAGAAAGTGAAAAGGAAAGAAGGAGAGGAAGGAAAGAAGGAATAAATAGTAACCCAAATCTGGATCAAATCTCTGCCACCCACATGGAAATCACCCAGCTGTGAGAGCTGCCTGTGCCTAATGAGTTTCTCCTAATTAGTGGCTGGCATCATTACACTTAGGAGGGAGGGATGCTGGAGGGTGAGTGTGGGCAAATGGCAAGGCCCAAAATGAGCATCTTCTGCACTCCAGTTTCTCCCAGTAGGTCCCAGTAAGGGAGCACCTCATTAGGGTATCAATATGAAGCCAACCAGCCCTTCTCCCCTCCAAACCAAGAGTCACCAAGCCCCATCTATTCCAAGCTGGGATCCCATGATTTCTGGGGGGGGCTGCCATTGCCCCAGACACCCTGAGCCCGACCACATCCCACCTCCCTGCTCCAGGAGTGATGGCATCCTATGGGGACACCTCCCAAATGTCCCCAGCACCTGGGATGTGCCCCTCAAATGTAGAGCAAGGATGAAGCCTTTAAGCCAGCACAAATAAAACTCAAGTTGAAGCTTAAAAAGGCTTCATGTTAACCCTTTGAGGCTTTGAGCCTTTAATAGAAGCCCTTTAGGGACACCCCAAGGTGTTTGGGGTGTTGCTGAGATTGCCTGGGGAGGGAATGGGCAGGTCCCACCGTGGCTGCGTGACCATAAACCATGGCCAAATGATGCCATGGTCCAGAGCCCAACTGGCTGGAGCATCTCAGCTCATCATCTCAAGACAAAAGGATTGAAACCCCAGTAGGAACAGGGCTGGTCCCAAATCTAAGGCCAAGATTAATCCAAGGATTAAAGACATCCCTGTAGATGACTAAACTGTGCCACGGGGATCCAGGAGGTGCCAAACTCCTGATTGCTGTTGGAGCTTTGCCTGGGCATGGCCAATCTGGAGCTCAGCACTCCTTTTTGGGGACTCCTCAGGTAGGGATGGGGGGGACACAGGCACAAACCCACAGGGTGGGATGCTCATCTCCCCTGGGATGGTGGAGAGAAGCCCTGAAGCTCCTGGGGGAAACTAAAACCAACATAATTCCTCCCTCCCCCTCTATCCAAGAAACCAAACAACCCCAATCCAACTGCTTTTTTGGGGGGGTCACCCCGACTTCCATCAACCCCATACCCCACTTTGCATCAATGCAAACACACCAGGAGAGATGATATGGGTTTGGTACACCCCTAAATCCCACCGGATCGGGCAAATCTTTTATTCCCAGCCCCATCCCGTCCCCTCCTCTCCTCCCCCCCTCCCATAACTAACCGGGATTCCAGCTAGGGCTTCCCTCCCTCCCTTCCTCCCT
>WBNH01010400.1:17704-40188 GCA_013401255.1 Urocolius indicus | reverse complement strand
CCGGGGCGCGGGGCTGAGGGCGGGGCGCGAGCGGCTGGTGCCGGTCGCTGCGCGCTGCTGGCCCCCGCGGCGTTTCGCACAGCCGCCGTCACGCCGGCCGTGGGGCGCAGGTGTCTGTGCGCAGGAGGCCGAGGAGCCGGTAGCGGCGGAGGCGGGATAGGCCGCGCGAGGCGCCGAGGCGGGCAGCACCTCGCTGCGGGCCGGCCCGCGGCAGCCTGCAGCGGAGCGGGGCCTGATGGTCCACTTCTGGAGGAGACAGGCAGCGGGTCGACTGGGCCGTGATACGCGAATGTGTTTCTGGATCGCCCTGCGGCGGCGACTGTGCAGTGCTGGGCGCGCAGCCCTCTTGGCTCAAGCCTCGCCCTACGCCCGTTCCAGCCGTTCTGGTACTTGGGTTTAGGAAGCGTTAATCTCACTTGTCTTTTCACTTCGGACGCAGCTATAAGCAGGAATTAAGCTGTCATCTCCTGGCGACTCTCTGCTGAAATGCCGAGCTTCTCCCTCAGTGGCATTTCCGCCTCTGCAAATTTTGGACTCTTGACTAGATGCAAGCCTTTAGTAATGGTTTTGCCAACAAACAGATTAATTTCACTCTTCTATGTTGTTATTCCACAGTAAAATCATAGAATGTTAGGGTTGGAAGGGACCTCTAGAGATTATCAACTTCACAGAATAGTACTTCACGGAATCTTGAGGGTTGGAAGGGACCTCAAAAAATCATCTAGTCCGACCCACCTGCCACAGCAGGACTACCTAGAGTAGGTCACACAGGAACTTGTCCAGGTGGGTCTTCACCCAAGAGAAAGAGACTAAACAACCCACCTGGGCAGCCTGTTCCAGCACTCCGTCACCTTCACAGTGAAGGAAATTCTTCCTTCTAACTTGGAGATTTAGCAAAGATGCCACTACTGCACCAGACTTTGCCAACTACTGCACACTTTCCTCCTATATGCAAAAATACAAGAGAAGGGGAAGCAAAAATGTAACATCAAAGTCCGTTTTCCCTCCTCTCCAAAATAGTTTGCTGGGAGCCACACCACACAGCTAGTGTTTCTAATCCTCCTGGATTGGAGGCAGCTTTTGTTTATATGTATTTGAGAATGTGTCTTTACATAGCTAAAGTTTTATTACCTTCTCTGGGAATGCATAGATATCCTCTGTAGAAAAGCCGTGCTCTAGCCTCCCTCTGGTCCCAACCCTGAAGGCAGCAGGTTATCTGGTCTTGAATTACAGAAGGGGTGTCAGCATTAGGTATGCACCCATACTGTGCCCTGGATGCACCTGGAATTTGCATTTCTTGAATGCAAAGCTAGAATTTATCTGTAACAAGCCACAGAGTAACAAAAGAAAAGGGTTTTGTAAGGAATTTGAACTACAGTCTTTTTAGGTCTACAAGCCCTTAAGACTAATTGTTTTTTTCAATTTCACAGAAAGAACGTGTTCTAAGAACTAAATCCATATATTTAGTACTGAACACAGAATATATCTGGTCAAGCAGCTGTGTAAGAAAAGGAATTTGAAGTGTAATTCAGTCATTATGATGCCCTGTGTTGCTCACAGTACACAAACTTCTTTGGTTCATGCCGACATCTACAATATTACTTTTAGCCTGAGTTAGAAATCTTTTTTATGTCTTGCAGTGTAAATGAGGCTACAAAATACTGCAAGTCAGCACGTCACAACTTTTCCCCAACAAGTGTCCCCCCACTTGCTGTCAGCAGAGTTGTCAGTTTGTGAGATGTCCAAAGCTGATGGGGCAGACAGCAGTGGTGAGGGGCTTCAGGGGGTAACAGATGCTTGGGGGTGATTGCTCTAGCTAAACAACCGTTTAAAATAAAACATGCATTGTTGCATTGTTTTGCAATGTTGTATTGACAGAACTCTCATGGTGCAAAATTGTCTTCTAAATTTCTAGAGATCAAAAGGAAGGCAGATCCTCAAAACTTCTCTCAAAGATAGTATGTGAACTCCATACCAATTATTACTCAATACACAAAATCTTAATTTTTCAAGGTTTTGCATTTTCCATTCATCATGCAATGTCATTAAGATTTCCTCGAGACTGAGTACTGTATTTTGCTATTTTTTGCAGTGCTCTTAAAGTCATCCAAAGTTTTACAAGCAGAATAAAGATACTTTGAAGTGCTTGGGTTTTGTTTTCCCCACTTAAGATTTAGTTAACACTTTTTAGTGCTGCTTCAACACACAGAAAAACACTATTCATTTTCCCTACATCACCACCCTACAACCTACATCGTACTCATTAATAGGTTCCTGCATCAGTGACAGCCAATTAGAATGACAACATTTTAAAAGTAAACAGTTAAAAGGCAAAACAAAATGAAAAAAAGGCTCTATTTAATTTCTTCTCTTATTCAGTATCCTTACAGAGTTTTCATCAACAGACTTTTCTTTCCTTGCTTTTCTATATTCCGGGCTTGTGCATTGGAAACTGTTATGGTGTTTTGAGCATTAATAAAGCTATTTAAAAACAAAGGCTAAAAGCTGAGCAGCTGAAACAGTAGTTACTCAGTGTGTTCAATAATGAACAGAGAAACTTTTCTTTATTCAGGATAAAATGCGAGGTATTTATTGGGGTGTGGGGAGGGTGGGGGAAACAACTCTGAGCAGAGTATGGCTGAAGTACAGAGTATCTTTTACATTGAAAAAAAATCCTTAAAAGTGGAGGGTTTTTTTAATATTAAAAGGTGAGATATATATATATATATATATATCTTGCCATATGACTTAGAAACCTTGGCCATTCCAATCAAAAAGCTTAGTTGTTTTTAATCTTACGTTAAAAGACGAAGTTAAATGACACTGTAGTGAAAACTTACTTAAAACATAAACAAAATATCTTAAATATACCACTTAATAAAATTCTACCTTTTTGTACTTATCTTAGTTAAGATTCATAAGTAGTTAAAAATCTTTCCCAGAGTAGTCCTTTAAAATAATTTATGGAGGCTTCAGATTTGATGATTTCAGTCTTAATATATTTCCATCCCTCACGCAAAAGAGAATTAAAAAGTTATCAAGAATACAAAGACAAATTAAACAGAAGGTATAAAATACTCAGATTTTAAAAGATTCACAAGAATTTTAGTATTTATACTAGTGAAAAGTAAATAATAACAACCTTATGAGAGAAGCAGTTATTCCCTTTTCTGGAGAGACATGTTGGAACAGGAGATTTAGTGAGATATGTGCACCCAGACCAAGTAGTCCTTATTGGAAACAAAGGTACTGCAATTACATTAGGAAGTTTCTTGATCTGGTACAAAACACACATCACCCAGTTACTTTATTTTCCCTTGTTGGTGACTTTTGTCTCTCTTACCGAACAGAATGGAAATCTTTAAGTGCGATGCATCAGGAAATGGCTTTCCATTTGGTATTTCCATTCTACTTAGATACAAGATTATAGATGTCAAGAATGCTGCAGAAAAAGTGGTTTTCTCGAAATCACATTGGGTATAAGATGCATCCAGACAAAAATAGCCCAATATACCTCCCTCAGGCTCATCTTTACATACCCATGTAAAAATACAAGAATTTCCTTTCCTGCAGTTCTATCAATTGATTAAAACAAACCATCTCTCTAGAATCTGTCAACCACATAATCTTGTTTAGATCAGAGCAATTATCACCAAATTAGGCTCTTTTTTTCAAAAAGAATATGCCACTAGACATCTTAATTTCCACCTAAAAGTTCCACATATTCAGCAGCTTTATGGCAGAATAATACAGCGATCTTAGTGTAGCTTGGACAAAGTTAAAAAAAAGATTTCTAGTCATTGAATCACAGGATGGTAGGGGTTGGAAGGGATCTTTATCTAGTCCAACCCAACTGCTCAAGCAGGTCTGCTGAGATCAAGTGACATAGGAATTGTCCAGGTGAGATTAAAAACCTCCAGGGAAGGTGAATCCACAGCCTCCCTGGGCAGCCTTTGCCAGGGCTCTCTCACACTCACAGGAAAGTTTTTCCTTAAGTGGAACTTTTTGTGTTTTTATCCATTTGTCCAGCTTTTGTCCATTACCCCTAGTCTTATCACTTAAGATAACAGAAAAAAAAAACCTGTTGCCCCATCCTATTGACATGCACCAATTACAAATGAGGTCCCTTCTCAGTCTCCTCCAGGCGGAACAGTCCCAGATCCTGCCCAGAGCCTTTCTTAATATGAAAGATGCTTCAGTCCCCTGATCATCTTGGTGACCCTGTGCTGGACTCTTTCCAGAAGTTCCCTGTCTGTCTTGCCTTGGGGAACCCAGCACTGGACACAGGNNNCATCAGCCAACTTGCTGAGGGTACACTCTGTCCCCTCAGCCAGGTCGTTGATGAAGATGTTGAACAAGACTGGCCCCTGAACTGACCCCTGTGGAACTCCACTGGCCACAGGCCTCCAACTTGACCACTTTCTGGGCTCTGTCATTCAGCCACCACTTGATTCACTCATCCAACCCACACTGATGAGCTTTCCAATGAAGATGTTCAGTGTTAATTCAGAAAGAGGACTCTTCCCTTAGCAGATCACATGAAAATTTGTAATTCTTAGAAGTCTGGACTAGAAGTCTAGTTCTGCAAAATACATTCATACATGATGGTGTGTGGTGACAAAGTTTTCATCTATGGGTTAGTTTGTTTTCTTTTAAAGAACAAGTACACATTACAATTGTTTTTGTGTCAGTGCAAAGGCTTCAAGCTTCTTGTAAAGTCTTTTTCACACCAGCTTCTGCCTGTTTTATGGTATGAATGTTTTGTGTATTTGTTGCATCCTCCCTGTCAAAGGCCCACATTTGATGCCACTTACACACTCTGATCTTTCCAAGATTTTTAATGAAGTGGAACTCTTTCAGAGTTTCTTATAGTGTTAACTGCAAATAGAATCTGTCTCCGAAGTACAGATGGTTTGCAGGGCTCTCACACTGTATAGTACCTCAGATTGTTCACTCAAAGAAGACAGAGGGACCAGAGACAGAACTGCAAATCCTTTGAAGATTGTGCCTAATCCCCAGCTAGCTATTTTACAGGAACTTCAGAGCTGGAATACTGTCTTTGTTGTTGTTGACAGAGCTGTATTTGGCTAGACCACAGGGCTGTTACATTTAAAAATTAGTATTTAGAAAGCTGCTGGAGATAACAAAGTACATGGTCTAGACTATGCTGGGTTTTACTGCTTTATCTATAAATAAGACGTTTGATACAAACTATTCTTTTCTTCCACCAGTTCTTCCAGAATTGGTATTTTGGAAAAGTTTTTGCAGTTTTTTTTCTCTAGCAAGTTACTTATAAGTCTATCAATAATATAAGTGCTGTAAACTGATAAAGGAGAAATACAAAAAATTAAAGGAAAATTATGCTTCCGTGTCAGATGACAGAAAACAGTTAAATCCTTACATTCTGCCACTTTAATAGTCTGTTGCATTGAAATAGCTATCAAAAGTCTTTTTTAGATCTCTTCTGCATATTCCTTTGAACTTTGTGGGCTTTAGTGCTATGTGTATGATCATAATTTTTTGTATGCCTACTTCCCTAGGCTTGTTTACATGGATTTCTACAAAACTGAACTATGAAAACACATCTGCTTCCTCTTAAATTCTACTCACCAATATAATTATGCTTTCATTATAATAAAGAAACTTAAGACAGGTAAAATAATATTTTGAAAGAATTTTTGGAGTTTTTACAAATGTTTTTGTGCTTTCTTTTTGAAGGAATATTTACTTAAAACTATGTTTCTGGGTGGTAGTAGTCACATTCAACCACGGATTTTCTGTGAACTTTTTCTTTCACCTTTGTTATATCTGGTTGGAACAGGATCTAGAGTTCAAAAAACTTTAATGTGAGAGAGTCCAATTGCACAAGGAAATTGAACTAAAACAGCATTCAAGTCAGTCCATGCTCTGCCTCATTGCCAGAATAGTAATAGGTAATAGAAAACCAGTCACAGTGGTACTGCATCTATTGTTACTGTTCTGGAACACGAGGAGGCACTGCAGTATGTGTGACCATCACTTACTTTTTTGAAGGAGTGGTTTCAGTATAAAATGATAAATCCTCACTTCTTCTAAGTCACGTCCTTCAGTGCCAAGAGAAATTCTGTCTTCTTTTTACATTAATGGCTTATTTGTAAATTATTTTTCACTGGACTATTGGAGTCAACCACTCATTGTACTTCATGGATACTTTTCAAAGAAAACAAAATGGACAGAAGTTGCCAGCGACCTTGTTTTTATTTAAGAGCACATAAAAAAAGTTATGCCACAGCTTTGGTTGACTGGAATGATACACATACTTTAACAGTATTTATTTTTTTAATGGTAAACAAATGTACATTCAGTTGTGTGCAAGACTGACACTGTCAATAACACAATTACACTACAGAAAATGAAATGCTTTAAGTATTTAGCTGTGAAACTCTTCATATTTTTGCTATTTAACCAGCATTTTTCGAATTAGTCTGCTGAAGTGTGGTAAACACTGAAAACAGACCCTGTGGCAAAGTGAATGTAATTGTAGTTGCACTTGCAACTTACTTGATTTCAGTAAGAGCCCTACTTAAAAATATTCCTTGGAAGCTACATCTTCTGCAACTTGAATGTGAAAGGAATTATCTCACTTGTAGTTTATGAAGTCCATTAGCCACCTGAACTTATAAAAGTGGACAGTCTTTTCACATATTTGGGATAATTATAACAATTCAATAACTTCTCATGCCAGATAAGAATCACAAGAACTGCTGAGACTGGATGACTACTCTACATAACCCTGTAACTTAAAGTTCCACTGACTACTAATTCTTCTCAGAGCTCTTATAAAATCTTTACAATATTTTCATTTTTTGTTTGTTTCTGAGAGCTGTTGTAAACCATGTAGTTTGGAAGGAGAGAGGTATGAAAACTCCCAGGACATGAGGAATCCTGAGCATTTTGCAACAGTAATAAGCACTGAGCTCTAGTAGACCGCAGCCCCTCTCTCCTCTGAGGGGATGATAATAAAACATACATGGACTATTTACAATTTTTAGGATAAACTTACTAGCAGATCAGTAACCATGTCTCTTTTTACAAAACCTGCTCTTTAATACCACCTTTTTTGTAGAAACACATGGTGAAACAAATAAAACTGTCTAATTAGTAAACAAAAGAAGGTTTTGATAAAAAGGTAAAAAAAGATGGTTTTATCCCCTGGACGATATACAGGTAGGTACCCATATACAAGCATATATACTAAACAAAACAGAATGTACATTCAAATGTTACAGGTCTGATGTAAACACAGAACAAAAATAAGGAAAGTCAAAAGTGATGACACATTAACTTATTCCATCATGCCTAATTATTGCAGCATATATGATATAAAATAATTAAACTGCAGAAAACATCTGCTTATTTTCAAAACCAGGAAAAAGAGACCTCTTTGGAAATGTAGTTATAAATAATAAAAAAAAAAAGTTTCTATCCAAGATGTGTGTTACATTTCAGTCCACAAAAGAAATTCACAGGGAGATTATAAACCCCTGAAAATAGAAGTTTATAATGACAACAGACAATGCCTTCACTTCAGTGACATCAACAGAGCCACTGTAACACATTCCACTGCACTGGTATCTTCTTTTTGTACAGTTTACACTAAATATGTAAAGACACTGAAAAGGTTCATGTGCAGCTTTTTGATTACAGGTGTGCAGTTCAAACTGATAAATATTTTTCCTGAAATGTTTTAGAAAATGAGAAAAGACATCTTACCTAAAGATGTAGCGTGCACACTAGTTAAACACATATAACCTAAAGATTAAGTGCACTGTGAACTGCAGACAGTAGTTGAAAGCTCAGTAATTTAGTTAAATGCACACTAAAGATTTGTTTGAGAAGTTGCTTCCAGTTTTATCTGATCATTTCTTCACAGAAAGAGATTCACCACTAAGTTCTACATCTAGTGAAGCCTCTTCAGAAGATAGCTTAACGTTAGGTACACAAACAGAAGATCCAGGGGCTGCCGTAGAAATGAGGAAAAAAAAAAGATTTTACACACTTTAAAAAAAAATATCCATGAGACTATTCATGTTAGAAAGCATCAAAAGCAAGAAAAATGCATGTTACCCTGCACAGAAATACATACAGTGCTACACTGTCTAATGAAACCAGAAATGCAATTACATTTTCTTCTAGAAGTCCTCTGCAACAGCACAACAATCCAAAAGCTGACGGCGGAGATGGCCAGCATTTCAGACTGCATGAACTAATGACTGAATGCACTATTGTGTTACAGGCAGCTTTAGTGAGAACCTGGTCATAGAACTGTATATGGTATGTGTACAGAAAACACCTTAGAAATTCTGTCATTTAAATAAAAAACTTCCCTTTGCTTACTTGGAGATAACTGGAAACACTGTCAAAAATAAAACCCCATCAAGCATTTTAAAGCTGTAGAAATTCCTTCAAACACTTCTGAGGATAAGAGAAAGTAATCACTAACACAATTTTTCTGCTAAAACTATTTGTCCAACTGAGTTCTTGCTGACCCATAAAATGATCTCACTTACATAGACAAGGAATGTTAAGAAATAGCTGCCTTAAGAAATTATATAAGAAAATAATGAATGAAGCTAGACATTCTGCCTTGTAAGAAGTTACTTACTTAAGGTTGGTTTCTCTGTTGCTAGGCTTTCAGGCAAAGTTTCAAGTGGCGTTGGCTGAATTTTTGCAGGGGTGTATGTGTTTAAAGAAATTTTTCTCCCTGGCAATGGAATCATGTAAGTTGGAGAAGCTGAAATGGGGAAGCAGAGGGGAAGTGAAAAGATACATGTCATTAATATTAGAAATACTCTTGCCTGAGCAAAATGTCAAAAATAGAACCTACAGATCTGTCTATCTGTCCAGGAATATAGACGTCACAGTTGTACAACCTGCAGCTCAGCTACTGATTTTTTATTCTAGTGTCAAAACTTTTAAAGCATGAAGGACAAATCTAAAACTCTTCATCTCAGAAAATGACACACTTAACTTCATAACCTATAGGAAGTAGCAGTTGTGCCTTTTCTGGACTTCTGGTAAGGCAGCTGTTACTGAAATTCAGTAACATGACTGCTACTTCCTGTACGTTATGAGGATTGCACTGGAATAGGCATTTAGTCTAAAACATCTATGAAAAGTACATACATTATTCTCTAGACAACTTCCAAATATTATAGGAAAGCAGAAGAAGAGAAAACACCTATAGCCTCAATTCCCTAAGTCTAGTAACTAACTAGTACTTTGTAGAAAGGTGACAACCAGACCACCACAGAAGTATGACAGCTTTAAAAAAAAAAAAAAACCCCACAACATTTCATGTGCTTTAAGTTCTGAACTGATTTTGAAGAGACCTGAAATTCCTAACCAGTTTAACAAAACATTTTAAATAACCTGGAACACCCGTAAGCCTCCCTGAGTTCTTTTTCAGTAACATCAGTTTTCTTAAGTTACTTATCTTGCTTCACAGATAGAAGAGGCCTACTGTACCAAATTAGCTGCTAATTTAAACTGAATAAAACTAAAATAACAGCAAAAAAGGAAAACTCCTGTAACAGAAAAAAAGGAAAAATCCTATCAGCTTGGTAATTTTTGTACCTGTATCAGCAAGTAAAAATTTTCTGATCAAAGCATTAGTCTTCAGACATTTCCTCAAGACCATCTGACACATGAATTGTAAGCGTCCTACTGTGTGCTAAATCTGAGCTAACTGAAACCACAGCCAAAGTCACAGCAGTAGAAGCACAATGGGAAGTCACCTTTCGAGAGATACAGGCATGGACAAAGCTCAGCTTTCATTTCATGACCACATAGACATTAAGCATGCAACACAAACTACTGAAGAAATACGTAACTGCCAGGCACCCCATACATCAAACCCCAAGTAAGATTGAAAGAAACAGGAAATAACACAGTTCTAAGATGCAAAAGGCAACACTACTCTGCTGAGGTTAGTGCTGGAACAACAATGCAGTATGAAGCTGGAAATACTGCATGTTTACCAAAAAACATCCCTTGTAATTCATCTAACAATAAGAACAGTATGGAGGAGTTATTAATGTGAGGAAATAAACCAATTATGACATCATTAAATCCTTAATTGACTACTCCAGTCAACAGAGACATTACTTCACTTAATTAAGACGGTGTCCATACCGCAAAAGGATACTCCAAAAACTAAAATTATAGTTTATGCTCNAAAATAATAATAAAAAAAAAGATTTCCAAACATAAGACAGGCTTTAAGCTATTGCATGGGCAAGTATTAATGCATGATAAAAAGTACCTATTTTAAAACAGCTGACATGCAGACATAGTACTTCTGAAATCACAGACACTAAAACTTAGGAGTTGGAACAAGATGTGCTGATTTCCAGAGTGTACTAAACTAAAGGTATCATGATTCTATGATTCTAAGAAACATACCATGAGATACAAATCCCATGAACATATAAAGCGGTCTTCAAACATTACATCTGTGCTCTACTCCCAAATCAGTTCAGGAAAGATAACTTTAAGACAAACTTAGTAAATCACTAAAAAAAAGATATAAAAAGAATATGATGGTATTTCTCATCCTCATTTTTGTACCAATCTCATAGCACAAATGCTAAATAGATAACTTATTCATGCAGGTAAAATAGGATAGCTATATTGTCAACTCTTAGCAAAGAAAAGCTAAAAACGCTACAACTTCCAATAAATAAATTTGCAGAATTCACGTTCTACCATCTTCAGTATTCTGTGAAAACAATCTGTTGCCTTCNGTTTTTTTTTTTTTTTTTAAAAGCAGCATTCTTCATTTATCTGTTAGCTGTAAAATATTGGAAAGATTAACTAAGTAATAGTTAAACTTTTTAAATGAATGTAATTACAAACTAAATTTAGTACATGTCTCCTGTAGATTTTCCCTTGATGGAGCAGCAACAGAAGCAAGAAATTCATCCACCTGCTTCAGAGACAAGGAGTTGTGTAGAGTTTCCAAAGGGCAAATAGAAGGCACCATGGAATATAGTTCAAAACCTGAAAGAAAAATAATAATAAAAAAAAAGATTTCCAAACATAAGACAGGCTTTAAGCTATTGCATGGGCAAGTATTAATGCATGATAAAAAGTACCTATTTTAAAACAGCTGACATGCAGACATAGTACTTCTGAAATCACAGACACTAAAACTTAGGAGTTGGAACAAGATGTGCTGATTTCCAGAGTGTACTAAACTAAAGGTATCATGATTCTATGATTCTAAGAAACATACCATGAGATACAAATCCCATGAACATATAAAGCGGTCTTCAAACATTACATCTGTGCTCTACTCCCAAATCAGTTCAGGAAAGATAACTTTAAGACAAACTTAGTAAATCACTAAAAAAAAGATATAAAAAGAATATGATGGTATTTCTCATCCTCATTTTTGTACCAATCTCATAGCACAAATGCTAAATAGATAACTTATTCATGCAGGTAAAATAGGATAGCTATATTGTCAACTCTTAGCAAAGAAAAGCTAAAAACGCTACAACTTCCAATAAATAAATTTGCAGAATTCACGTTCTACCATCTTCAGTATTCTGTGAAAACAATCTGTTGCCTTCAATATCAAGGAAAACCACTGTTAGCACTTTTGTACCTTGATGTTACCCAGTTTAAACTTTCTAAAACAGATTTACACCTACCTTTATGCATTTAAAAACAGTACTTAAAGGACTAAAAGTTTCACGTACTAGAACACGTAAGTATTGCAAATCAGTATCTAAAAATTTGTTGGACTTTGCTTTCCTACATTAGTATCAATCATACAGCAACCATGCATATCCATATTACTATCATTCTAAAAAGCATTTAAACATATTCGAGGGGGAAAAAACTCTGCAGTTCTCTAAAGTGATGCAAGTCTGATAACTCAATGAACAGCTCTTGGTCCAATTGCATTTCAGAAGAGAAAAATATGTGCATTAGTGTTCTCAACATACAGTTGTAACATTACAACTTTACAACTCAATATTTTAATTGTTGCTACATTTCTCTTAAAGTATTTAAATGAAGAAACAATAGTGAATGAAATAATGCTTAGAATTTCAGTTCAAGGTACATATTAGAGATAGCATTATGACTGTGAACTGTTCCCTCCCCTAAAATAAGTATCAATATTCCTGATACATCCAGCATTCCCCATCCACTTCCCATTTAGTGCTTTTCACTGAGAAGTAACTCAACAGAATTTCAATCCTCGAATGTCTGTATCAATATTTGGATCCACCTTGGCTGTGCTGAAATTTGAGGGACAGTTGCTTCAAATACACAATCAGCTGAAGGAGACAAGCTTCACTTTTATCACAAATAAAATGTTGCATTTCATGGAAACTTGCTTTTCATGTACAAAAACCACACCACCACATACTTCATTTCTAATTTCCTATAAAGGCAGTAGCTAAGCTCAGTGTAAGCACTATGATGTTTGGCATACATATTAATATCCTAAATAACTATGCATGCATGCAAAGCGCAAACCCTTTCTTTGCATTACAGTAAAATACAAGATTTCTCTCTTTTCTCTGGCATAAAAGTCACTATCACTTGAAGAAGAATTTACCTTTTTAGTTTTGCAAAGAATGTAGTGGGACAATGTCAGGCTAATTTTGTAATAACTGCATTTGTTATAGTGCAGTTTTACAGAAAACCAGAAATGATTTTCAAAATATACCTATGCCCTTTAAAAATACAAAAGGGAAAAAGTTTTTATCTTTCTGGAATTTCCCCTCCATAGGTTTTTCTTCAGTTTTGACAGTTCTGATACCAGATAGCCATATCCCAACATGCTGTTCTCGTATCTTTGCATCTAAGGAACATGACTTAAAAGAGACTGTGCAAGTCTATCTGCAGTATTTCATTTAAATATTTTTGATATTATGAGAAATAAATTTAAATTTTAGTGGTGAAGCAGCCTGACAGTATCCCTTTAATAAAGCAATTTCCTGTCAACTAACAGCCTTTGAGCTTTATACATATTCTCAAAGCACCATCCCCATCAGAAGGCATGACAATGAAAGGGTTAACGCAGCATCTCAAAAAGCCACCCTGCTGTCTTACATTTAAAAGCTATAGAGACATACCACTGGAGCCTAGAAATTCCACAGAGGAAATGGACCAGCACCTTAAGAGGTGTGGGTGTTCAGCACAGAGGCCCAGAATATAAGGTAAAGCACTGTCAGAAGACACTTGTTTCACCATGTTCCTTGAACTAAAGATGGGGGGGGGTTGTCTGAAATGAGTTAAGAGGGTGTGATAACAACATAAAAATAAGAAAAAACAGAGTGAAAGGGATAAGGAGAATCAAAATGATAGTCCAGAAGACAGACAAAACAACATCAATTATGTTTTTATGTTAGTATAAAACCCTTGGAAACCTGCAATGTACTGAGGTTTCATAGGAGCTCATACAGCATGCATTAATCTTGTAAAAGATGTGTGGTTAAACTGCTGTATTAAATGAATCAGAACAATCAATGTATTCATTAAAAACAATTTAGATCCTTTTTTAAAGAATGCAGTTAAAACACAAAGTGCTAAAAGGAACAGAAAGTGATCATGTTATTAGATACTGATACCCAAAAGTAATTCTTACTTTCTGGCTTTGTGTGTTTTGGAAATACTATTTGGTTTAAAAAATGAAACACTAACTTTCCTGCTTGTAAAAGGACACTAAAATTGGCCTTTTAGATCAAACATATTGGTATTAATTCAGCCTTACTATAGCAGTTTTCCTTCAAGAAGCACTGCAGTGCAAAAAGTTACTCTGGATTTCAAATTATTACAATAAAGGGCTACTTTGCTTCTCAGCAAACCTAAATACTCACTCTTTTTTTCCTGTTTTAAACCTTATTTCTAAGCAAATATATTTTGCATCTAATATGAAAATGCTGACGATTTCCACTGCAGTTTTAATAATATCATCATCACTGTACTCAGCCAGCAGTCATGCACATTTTAAAACTGCAATGAAGAAATCTAGAAAAAGGTACGTAAGATCCAGCAGATGCTGGAGTCTTGAGTCTAGCTTTTGTGAACAGGATACATTTTGGGCCTATCGCATAAAAAGGCAAGCATGAAATATTTTGCTGAGGAAGAGAAAGACATACCTCTGTCCTGTGTTGTAAACCAGACTTTTTTTGTAACTACGGGACATTGAAGGCAAGTTAACTCTCACTCTTGAGGCTCAAGAGGTCAATGTAAGCAACAGGCAACTCTCTTGTGATTTTTAGTGCAATATTTTAGTAATTTGCACATCTGATGAATAAAGAAGTATAATAAGTAAAATAAATTTTTGTCTGATGATAAATATAGCAATTTAGCAGGAACAGAACCAAACCTTCTGCTTTAATTTTTTAATTTAGAATCACTTCAAGATGATAATCCTAAACTCGAGTTGTCAGTTCAGTGATTTATTTCAGAACTAGGAGGCTCAGGGAAACAGCTCAGCAGGAGAAAGATAAAGAAGAAGCAGTAGCTATCAAGAAGTGTATGACCAATAAAGATCAGATTTAATTCTGGTTTTATCTTTTGCCATACAGCCTGATCACAAAAGAAATTGGGGAGAAAAATTTATTATTGAAATCATGATTAACAGTAGCACTTCCATTTTTTTCAAGGATTTTTCTAAGCAATGATTTTTGATGTTGTATTTATACTAATGAATGGTAAAGAAGGGATTTAGGATAGATATCTAATGATTACAAATATATTTGGAGTTGTGCTTGAAGTTAGCAACGACAGATGGCTGGATGATACTGTACACCCCGTATTTGAAATAAAAATAAAAGGGATAAAGCAAGGAACCTTTTGTTTTCATTTTTGTTTTTAAAATAAAAGCAAAACGTACCATTGGTTGGGTGTCGAGCAAATGAGATAGAAAACCTTTTAACAGCAGAACCGCGTGTGGTGTCTAAGAAAGAGAAAAACAGGTACCTGAAATTTGTAACAGCTACCAAAAGAGGGACATTTTAAAAAAGGAAAAGAAGAAGAAAGGAAAAAAAAAAATAAAAATGAGAAGGTATTAGAACTGAGTGGCATGCAGAAGGGACCAAGGAAAAGTGCTAAAATCTAAACAGATGTTAAAAAGAAGAAAATCTGGATTGTAGGTAACTACAAGATGTGTAATGAAGTGTATGAAAACAAGCAGAATGAGTTGGTGATTCTGGCATACAAGGGTTATATCAGGTAAGAGTTGAACACTGAGGAGTGAATCGGAGAGAAAACAGCATGAATACTGTTTCACCTCAGAGTTATAAAGGTGTGCTTTGGCATCTTTACATTCTGAAATCTAGTAAGACTTTCTTCTCCACCCAAGATTACCCCAAACTGAAAATCTCCTGCTCCTTTGTAATCCAAATCCCACTGAAAAAAAAGGTCAGGAATCCTAAAATTTTCACCGTCAGTATTTAACTTTAGTAGCTTATCGTTTATTTCATTCCTTGTATATGCTGCAAGTAATTTATTTCATTTCAAGACCAGTAAGTATTGATAAAACTTGAAGTGTAAAGAACTTCAAAACTAAAATTTTAATTCACTTAAAAAATGCACTTGCTGAAGTCTCCTGGTATGCATTACAAGTCTGTGAGCTAGTGTTCAATTCAAGACAGAAACAAGAATTAACTATGCTATTAAGTTAAACATGAGCAAGCTATGGGCAATAACGAAGCAACAGAAACTCAAATAATTAATACTAAGGCAAAGGACTCTAGGATTCCAGTAAAATCAGTAACCTAAGTTTCATCTTTAGAAGTTTAATGTGGCACATGAGTTTGTGCGTGCATGTGCGAGAGTGTGCACATACCATCTATGAAGCCAGAAGAAGTCAGCTTTTTACGATGAGTACGAGCATAATCCTGTAGGTTAGGTGCACTTGAAGAACCCCCGAGCACTGAGGTGCTAAACAGGCCCGCACAGTGAGACCCTGATGGGAGTTAGAGAAAATACATACAACAACCAGGTGTTCGTCCATTCACATTGGGGATGCATGCAGCATGCAAGCACATGGCTCTTACCACACAAAAGGCAGCTTTTGGCAGTGCCTTGGACAGGTTCACAATATGCTTGTAATGTCAGAGTGGTACTTGTAGGTTGAAACTACCATAATTTATTGTGCTTCTACTCATGACACAGCACCCTCTGCTATATGTGCAAAGAGAGGACTGTCTTTAACAAAGTGAGTTCTTGTCCTGTTTTTACTTTTGGTAAAGAAAAGTTACCAGTTAGCATCAATGTAAACATAACCAAAACAACAAAACAAAACAAAGATGATGATGTAAAAGTTGCACGTTTAAATGCCTGCAGTTCTGAAACAAATACAAACTAGAAAAACATTGCCCATTGCTTTCCTGCAAATCAACCTTTGAGACAATAGGTTGCAATGAAGTACTTGTGCATTTCCGCAGACTTAATACGGAAATATTTCCCATCTAGCCCCAACAAAATGTTAACCAAATGGGAAATACTCTATTGGTATTTCAGCTACCATCACTGACAATGTTGCAAACTGAAAATACCCAAATGTTCCATCAAGTTTTGCTTGAGTTCCTTTCCTGTGAAAACTTTTGCACGTCTCCATGCAAGTGAGAGTACTTTTGTTGCAAGTCATGTAATACTTCTGCCACTAGGATGGGAGTTTTAACAAATCACTGAAAGCTACAAACAAAAATATAAATAAGTTTTATAATCAACTATAAATGAAATTTACATACAACAATGAACAAAGTGGAAAAAAATGTTGCTTTTTTTCATTTAGTTTTTATCACTCCTTGAAAGGATAAGTGCTTTTTTACTTTTCTTATACAATTTATATAAGTAGCAGCAGACTTTTTTCTAAAACCAGCTATTCAGTGGTACTTCCTTTCATTACTTTCAATGGTTCAGTGAGGGCAAACATTACTAGCACTTGTGACCAATCACAGCCAAAATAAATTGTGCCTGGTCTGTGACAAAAGCCTTTCACACCAAATGTAACACCTTAATCTAAGCACAGAAATACATCAACTTCCACAAGCCATATTGTGTCACACATTGGCAAAAGAAAAGTTGTTTAACTTCAGCAAGCACACAATAAAAGAAACATGACTTCAATAAACAAGAGCAACTGATATAGCATGTTACCAAGGAAAAATATAATAGGGAGAAAAGTATCACAGAAAGATTAGACATATAAAAAATACATATCTTTATAAAGAAAGGAAAAGCTACTTCTAAGGTTATGCATATAGTTTATGCGTTTTCTAAGCTTCATTTTTCCAATGAAAAGACACAGTTACAGAAACAAAGCAATATTCATTGACACTAGTGCACAGTTTCATATATTTGCATATAAGCCATATGTATGCCTGTTTCAAAGAAGCAACAGAAAAGCACTAACTGAATTAAAAGAATTTGAAACAACTCATTGAATTATAGTGTGACTCGTTCTAATGCTGAAAGGAAGAAATTGATTTTAGGAGAGGGAATGTGTGCAAAACCCCTGATATATCAAGAAACTTAGTGTTTGTCTCCTGTCCCCCTCCCCTTGGTAAAACACCTTCAATTCCATCAACTGCCCACAGCAGGAAACATTAACTTTCAACAAAAGAACAGTTTCCAGTGCAGGCCACTTCAATTTAAAAGATTCTTGTGAAACCTAGAAACTCAGTTGTGAAAGATTATCTTGAAAATATATGTTAAAAATAATCCTGTGTACCTGTTGCAAGCAGTACAGAGTCAGTAGTGTTAACAGTCTCAAGCAATTTTCTCTTTTCAGTGATAATTTATTTTAAAACCTTTTCTGCAGAAAAATTGTCCAGTTTGTAGGCAGACGCTCAGCACATATTATCGACAACAAGTACTGTTGGGTCCTGTTAACATAAAAGCTCCTAACATTAAACAAAATGGCAACTGTAGGCACATACCTAGACCACTCTGCTTTTGCTCCAGAATAGTTCTCGGTGTTCGTAAGTTACTATTGCTTTCTGATAGGACCTGGATATAAAAAACAGGAAAATAAGGGAAAGTAGAACAGCATCATGAAACATCCATTTAACTTGATACAGCAGCCTGTTTCAGACAGACAAGTGTTAATATGCTATATGATAAGTGTTAGTAAAAATATGTAAAGGAAACATAAAAAAGATCATGCAATATCCCCTTCTGAAGGGAGTCCATTTCACATATGAGTTCCTTGCAATGAAGTGGTGCAAAGCAAGCATTCAGAATGAGAAAGGACAAAGACCAAGACCAATACAAGAACAGACATTTGAGACATTATATTTCATTTTACCAAATGCACTCTCCTAAACTGCACCTGTATTGAACAAAGGAGGGGAGGGAAGGAAAGACAGACAAGCTATTGAGGACACCATACAATCACCGATCCATGCACGGGCTCAATCAGTGTAATCTTCAGATGCTCACAGCCTTTACTGATATAAACTTTTCCTATGCAAAATGTTTTAGAATTTTCCACAATAAAAAGAAATTATGAAAATTTTCAAAGAAAAAGGATATGGTTAACAGAACACCATCCATTGTCATACATGTAAACAGTATTTTGACATACAAAACAGTCATTAGATCTTCACTGGTACTTCAAAAAAATTTGATCTCTCTTTTTCCTGCCTTCCCCCCCAATATTTAGAAGAATCCTGTAGCCAATGGATGATGTACTGTGTTGGGAGTTTCAGATATCTCCAGATACAGAAGGCAAGAATTATTAGTGCTAGAGTTTTTTCCCTGCCATAGTTAATACCAGGCCACTGAAAATATGATATATGCAAAACAGGTTTTGAATAGCGATATGAAGTACCAAATAAATTATTTGAAATGGTATTGGTTGCGATTATTAAGAAAAATTTTTTCAATTTACCTACCACCTAATTAAGCAATGCCGTTTTTAAAGTCTTAAAGGACAACTAAACCAACGCAGAAATCTGTTTCATTAGGCAGTAGACTGTCTTTTTTACTGTGGTAACATTTGCAATTCCTACAAAGAAACCAAATTTTTAGGAAAGCCGTGTAACACATTCAGTGGAAAACATGCACTTGCTCTTTTTCCCCCAAAACATTCTCGGGAAATAATTTTAAGAAGTGGAAGAATTTGCTTCAAACATAATCCGTAACAAGGGATTAGATGTCCTTAAAGACAGTTGGTTGTTGCTTGGAATGCATAATAATGTTTAATGAAGTAAAGTTTAAAAACCTGTTGCCATGAGCCAAAAATACTGGATGTGAAAGCCAATGATTTAGGGGAGACAGGGGAAGAAGTGATTTGTTCCCCTGATCTGCGTCTTCGACGCCCAGTACCCACACCACTGGTGTAATGCAGCCAGGTACCAATACACTCTGGGCTAGACACACTCAGGGGGCTCTCTTCCTGGAAGTGAGAAAGGGGGCAAAAAACAGCAAAGCATGCAAAGTTAGATTCAACAGAGCCAAATGAACAGAAAAGAAAAAAACCCAATCTGCTTGCACCCTTTTATATACTGCTTTTAAAACTATTAAACAGCAAATACAGAAAAGTAATATTACAATATTAGGAAGTTATCAGTCCCACCTACATATTTTCATCCAGTTATATCTTTCAATACAGCACTTTAATCAAATTTCTGGCATGGAAAAAAAGTATTTTTTATCAATAATTGATTCATAAGAATTTCGCTCATATTGGAAACCAATCAGCTGTTAACCTTGACATACTGTTTAATAGTTTTCCCCTTCTAAGTACATTAAGCTTTCCTATTTACTACTTAATAGCTTTCATTTCCAGTCTACAACCTTGTCTAATTTTAAAATTGCCATTGAGACTTCACAACTGACTCACTGGCAGAAGTATCAACCTGACTGGTGGTAGTTTTCAAACCTTAAAATAATCCCTAAAAAAATATCTGATGCTGGTAATCTGTTAAAACTTCCTAAGAGAACAGTGTCACGCCAAGTTCCCCATGCCCTACATCATTACATATCATTAGCTATCAACATTTTTAGCAATATCGAATTTGATTTCTACTGCTGATGATCCTTACTTATTTTACAATTAGACTTCTGGGGATTTTTCATGATTCAATCACAGGTACAATCCTCCTGTAAATAGTGCTGCCTATACTCCAGATTAAAACTTCCATACTATCTCACACCTGACAGTGTCCTTTGAAATTATTGGACATAGGTGAAAAGAGAACTGCTTTATAGGAAAGAAAAAAAGAGAAGGCTCAAGGCATTTGCAGTTTAAGTTGCAATGACTTTTTAAAGACACTTGAAATTCCATTTGATTCAAGTATTCCAAGTACTGGTTTTGCAGATTTCAGTTGGCCAGATGAAACTTCCAAATTTTACTTTTAAAAACAAAGTTTCATAGTGTGTGTTTTCTTTAAATTTGCTCTTTTCTTCCACAAGATAAACAAACACTGGATGCAGAAACACACTCCATCTGAACACATATTATCTGTAGTCAAAATTTAGCAAGTTATGTTACTGATACCTTTGAAAGTAACATCTACATAATTTATGAAAACACTTGAAATTTTGAAGCAATCAGACTATTAAGTTGTGTGCACATGAACTCATAACTAGGAGGGGAGTTTGCATGATCATAGTGAAAACAGCTTTTAAAAATCCAACATTGATGTTGTGAGCATTTGTTTATGATAAAACTGGGAAATAGAAAATGTAAGACATTCACATTTATTATCTCTGTTAATTTATGGAAGTCATGTGAAGTTATACAGATATTCTTACAGAAGGAAACCATGCATCTTTTTCTCTTCCACACTACCAATAACCAAATGTGTAATACTTTCACTGCATACAAATAGCTCATTCCCAACAGAAACATGAACGGAAAGCTTTTGGTGTCAATCTTTATTTCTGATGGTTTTAAGCAACTTAAAATGAGGCAATAGGAAGCTGTTAGTCTGCTTCTAGCATTAATATCACAGAAGTGCCACTATACACCATCTGAAGATGTGCCAGTCAAATGAATAAATGAGATCAGTGATATCGCCATGCATTCCCTCACTTCTGTGACATCAAAGCCATATCTGTGCAACACACCTAGATGTTACGAATTCATGAAACACAAACCCACCCACTTAAAAAAAAAAGCTTCCAGTTTATTCTCTTACCTTCAAATGCTTGGCAAGGAGTCACTTTCACCCCACAAGAAAGCAAATACTGCAGAAGACATGTGTCTCACCTCCTGTACCTCCCCTACCACCCCCAGTCCCTCCATTCCCTCTCAGCATGATCACCCTGAAGGTTTGCTTAATTCCCAACAGCTGCTGTCTTTTAAGGATGAATACAAAAGCAACGTATGTTAGTTTGAAGATGTAGGTTTAGACTGATAAAGTCCTCGTTTCCAAATATCATTTTTTTCTAAAATGTCTTAAAAAGAAAAAAGGAAATAAGTCTTATCACAAAACAGTAATTCATAAAAAAGAAAATAAAAATCCTTCAGGCAAATTACTGCCATGGAGGATTTCCCACAGAATAAGAGCAAACCTGTTGTGACATAACATCATAGTGTTTCTGTGTAAACAAAAGCAGAATTACATTTAGTTTTGTTTATCTAAAAGTAAGCAAAAGTTAATTGCTGTGAAAGACATCTGGAACATAAACACTTACTTCAACAGAACCAATCTTCCTGGATCTTGGAAGAGGTGATTTTCTGTGTATGTGAATTGGGTCTGATACCATTGGCTTGAACATCACTACTGACCGATCTGCTTCATCTCTTTTAGGAGCATGTGCCTCCTCGTCACTATCATTTCTATGAGAGGTTTTCTTCGAGCCATCATTCTACAGAAAACACATAATTAATTATCAATTTATCTGCATGCTTTGCAACATGAAGACAGAGGTGGCTGTTAAATAAAACCTCTATGTAAACACAAAGCAAGTAGATTTTTAAAATAAAATATGTAAATCACAGGTTATTGAAGAAATTACACTAGACTAGATAAAGTCTAGACTAGACTTTATTTACCTATATATCTTTAACAATCTACCTATATGATATTACAGAATCATAGAACGGTAGGCGTTGGAAGGGACCTTTAGAGATCATCTACTTCAATCCCTCTGCAGAAGCAGATCCACCTAGATTAGGTCACACAGGAACGCATCCAGGAGGGCCTTGAAGACCTGCAAGGAAAGATACTCCAGACTTTCCCTGGGCAGCCTGTGCCAAGGCTCCCTCACCTTCACAGAAAAATAGTTTTTTCTTATATTTAAATGGAACTTGTTGTGTTCCAGCTTCATCCCATTACCCCTTGTCTTGTTGCTAGCTACAACAGAAAAAAGGGATGCCCCAACCTCCTGACACCATTTATATACTTGTAAATATTAATGAGATTCCCTCCTCAGACTCCTCTTCTCTAGACTAAACAGCCTCAGTTCCTGCAGCCTTTCCTCCTATGAAAGATGCTCCAGTCCACTGATCATCTTGGTGG
>WBNH01010400.1:0-10790 GCA_013401255.1 Urocolius indicus | reverse complement strand
TCGGACTCCTTATCTTTGTACCACTCTGTGTTGGTTTATTTTGGTTGTATTTGGGGTTTTTATGCTCTAGTTGATAATACATTAAATTATTTTCTGTTTTCTTCCCCAAGCCGAGTAGCCTGGTCTGTTTTGTCCTGGACCTTAAGAGGCAATTAAGCTCTCCCTGCCCTTTGGCAATCCTCAGGTCTTTTGTTCCCTGATGGGCCTAAACCATGACACTCATACCCTCTCACTCTTTCAAGTACTGCTGATTCCACAGCTTGCAGTAGTTTTGATTATACTTTTGATCTATATGTTTAAATGAATTTCCACAGATTATACATGGTAGTATAATTATTTGTTGATAATTTCCCTTAATACCTTTTCAAAAATAGTAGTTTAAGTTTAAAACTCAGTGGAGGACTTGTTTTTAGCTGTTGTACCAGACAGAGTAAGGGCAATTGAAATAGAAAGTTTCTTAACAATAACAAACACTACTTACATTTAAAATGATCATGTGAGTTCTGTACCAAGTCAGCATATTAACTATATTAATACACACTAATTTAGCAAGTTAATGAGACCTTTCTTTCTCTGATTAGGAAGCATTCCATTGGTTTTCAGCACCTCATTATTCTTAAGACTTAAAAACCAAAAAGGTCTTGTAGCAGATTAAATTCTTAAACAACTGGAGAAGGCAGACAATACATTTTGTAATATTACACTCTGTCAAATTACAGGTTACAGAAAGCATAACTTCATTTCTTGAGTAACTAAAATGTGTATAATAGAACCGTGGAACAATGGAAGAGTCAAACAATGGAACCGTCTCTATCTACTCCTTTAAAAGTTTGCAGCTATTCTGACTATGCAAACTGCAAGATACCACAAAATATCTAATACTGCAATTGATACAGTTTCCTTTGTAGTTCAAGCCATGTCCAGGAACAGAATTTTTCAAAATTTATACATAAAATCACTACTATTTACTTTTACAAGCATTTACATAGCTATTTATTTCATTTCATAGGAAACTAATCATATGCTAACCTTATCATAGTCATCAGCAGTAAATTCTCTGTCTCTCTGGAGAATTTCATGGAGTCTGGCTTTAACGCGATGCTGACAGCTACTTAAAGAATCGCTGTCACTGTCCAACAGACCATTCATATTAGCGCTTTTTACCATCTGAACAAGAATAGGCGTCAGCTCTCCCTCTAAGGCCAGTAGTCCCTGAAGCAAAGAATACAATTAATTAGACCGATAAAGATTAGAAAACCCAGACAAGTATTTAAAACAACCACCCAAAACACTAATTTAATGTAAAGATTGTATCATTTGCCCATGAGTTAAACAGGGACTTGGCAGACAATGCAGGTATTTGCATAGAAATGGTCCCAAGACACCAGCTTAGCGTGACAGTGTGCAGTTGGTGCAGCAGCAGATAATGACATGTCATAGAGTATGCTCCCCAGCTCCAGCTGAAATGATTCCATCATCTCAGTGGTGCCAGCATTGACCCTGGGAGACCATAGCTGCACAGGTCTTGGTCTGCAGAGTGCATGGTGACTTCTCCCTGAGGCTGAGAGGAACAGCGGCCTGACTTGTGGGGCACGTGCTCTGCACAAGTCAGCAAACTGTAGCTATGGGCAGTTAACAAATTGAATAGCATCTGAGAAGACAAATGGGAGACAGATAGGGTTCTTTGCAGGGATGCTATAGAGACAAAAGCCCAAATGCTGTTCAGCACAGAAGGACAATCAAAAGCTATAGTTGAACAAGAGATGAATTCTTCCCAAACAGAAATTTTTGTGACTTTTCTGGCAACAGAAGGACTCTGCAATAAGGAAGGAAATAGAATGATGTCTCAAGTCTGCTGATCAAGAAGAAAGCAGGACAGATAGCTAAAATACTTTTACACCAACACATGCAGCATGGAAACAAATAGGAGAAATGAGAAGTCTGAACTGTTGCGCAGATTTAAGTTTATTCAAATTACAAATATGTAGTAGAATAGTTCACATGATTGGAGCTCTCCTATAGCAAGATACAAGGCATGTTGGAAGCCAGGAAGGCAAGGAGGCTGAACTCTATATAAAGGAGAAGCTTAAACATCAGGACTTCACTTCTGCTTTCAAATCAGTGATAAACAAATTGAGATGCTATTTGTAAGGATTAGAAAACAAATTTAAGCACAGAGCAACATCATAATGGGCCCTCTAGTATAGAGCACCTAATTTAAAATTGGAAATAGCCGAAACCTTCTCATCAACTGGAAAAAGCTTCTTGGTTGCAGGCCTTGTTTCCTGTGTGTGCACTTAGCCCTGGGTACCTCATGCGTAAGCAATATTTCAGAAGATAAGCAATAGTCTAGAAAACACCCAGGACACTCTTTGACACAGTTTACTGACAAACTACTAAGCAGGGAGATTCCCCTAAACCCGTTACTCAGAAGTGTATGGCAGCCTTAATAACTGAAACTTGATATTATAAGAGATACTTGAAGTGAACAAAATGAATAATTAATTGTGATAGAGCCCTGGACTTCAAACAAGCAAACTTTACTTTCTTCATAGACTCCTACGGAGCAATGTCCTGAAGGACAAAGGTATCTGAGACAACTGGATGATTTCCAGAGATAACCTTCTCAGAGCACAGGAGTAGTCCAGCTGACACGTACAAAGCCATGCAGAAGGTCAGCATGGACAAAGAAGGAACACACAGAAGGTAGAAGCAGGGACAGACGACTTAGAAGAAACACAGATATGACCTGAAAATGACAAGGGGAATTCTAAAAAGTTGAATGGAGATACTCAGATACAGATACAGAACCAGGAGACACTCCACTCCTGGAGATAATCAGAACTTGACTAGGTATGTTTCTAAGCAACCTTATCCAACTGTCTCTGCACTCTGTGGAGCTGAATGTAGATAACCTACAAAGGCCCATTGAAACCTAAAGCGATCACTCTGTATTATTACTAAAACTCATTCACCTAAGACAGATTTATGCAACACTTGCACTGTCTGTGTCCTCCCATACAATTAAAAGATCTGTATTACTGAAATGACAAAGAAAATGAATTATTAACAGCAGAAATACTATCCACGCAGAGGGCTACTTGGCAGGAGGAGTGAAACAGGAATTTGCCTAGCATGAAGAGAGATAAAAGTATACTTTGGAAAGCATTATACATATGGGAAGTTCTGAATTATGCATTTTATTGATTATACTATTTTAATATGTCTAATTATAATACATAATTCTATAATGACATTATTATCTATTACTAGTTATATCAATAGTTCCTAGAAATTCATGTTTCTAATTTAAAAAATCATGCTTTTAAAACATCACAAAAACAATTTCACATTAAAAAATCCATGAAAAAAAAAATCTATAAAATGTCAAGATACAGTACTGCTCCTAAGTCTTACTTATTAGGTATTCATTTTGACAGGGTCAAAGTAAAAAATCTCCCGTAAAAAATTTTTAAAAATCCTTCTTTTAATTAAAAAAAAGCATGATAGTCTGTACAGTTTCCCGTTAAAACACATGGAAAGTATTTTATTGACTCCACTTTTCTAATAGCTTCAAACTCTCTGATCTCCTCTATAAAGTTACAAATTGAGGAATAAAAGATGGCTTCAATAAAAAGCATTGCCTTTCGAACTCCAAATCTTGTGATCTAAAGCACTGAAAATTAGGATTTTTGCTCATGTAAAATGAATACATTATCTCAAATCAGTCCTAATGTCTGTACTTTAACCAATGCAAAAAAAAAAAAAAAAAAAAATCTGCCATGGAAACAAGACAAAATTTGAGGAAAATAAGCCCTAAACAAATAAGCAAACTAAAAAGTTCAAATCGCACCCTGAGATATATCAAAGGAAGGGTGGCCAGCAGGTTGACAGAGGTGACTCTCCCCCTCCACTCTGCTCTCATGAAATCCCACCTGGAGTGCTGGGTCCAGCTCTGGGACCTTCAGTCTAAAAAAACATAGACCTGCTCAAGGGTGTCCAGAAGAAAGCCATGAAGATGATAATAGGGCTGGACCGTCTGCCCTATAAGGACAGGCTGAGAGAGATGGAGCTTTTCAGCCTGTAGAAGAGAAGGCTCCAGGGACGCCTAATAGCAGCTTTCCAGCATATAAAGGGGCCTACTGGAATGATTGGAAGGGACACTTTAACACCAAGTTTAGTGAGACAATGAAGGGCAACAGTTTTAAATCAAGACAGAGGTAGATTTAGATTAGATATTAGGAAGAGATTCCTCACTGTGAGGATGGTGAGGCACTGGAACTGGTTGCCTGGAGAGATTATGGATGCCCCATCCCTGGAAGTGTTCAGGGCCAGGCTGGATGGGGCTTTGAGTAGCCTGGCTTGCAGGGACATGTTCCTGCCTATGGCAGGGGAGGTGGAAATAAATTAACTTTAAGGTCCCTTCCAACTCATACCATTCTATGATTCTAAGATATTGTAGGTTGTTACTGGGAAAGACTAAGCTATATTGCTACAGTTGTATTATTAAAACCTGTCTGCATCTCCTCAAAGAACTTCAAATGCCTGGCACATTAATTGAATACTTCTTTACGTTGAACTACTCTGTGAAAATACATTTGTTTTAAAACACAGCCTCATTTTACACTGTGGACCTTAATAGAACATAAATCTCTCCCAGTTAAATAAAACTTGAGAACATCACAATTCTGAAAATTGAAAATACAATTTCACATCGTACCTTTGCAAAAGCTGCTGCAGTCATCTGAACTCGTCCTTCATCAGAAGCGTAGATTTTGAGATCATGTCGGTAAGTACTATGTAATCGCAGTAAACCACATCCAGGAAATCCAGCATAATCTCCTACCAAACAAAATTTCTGCTCAAGCTCTCATTTTGCACGTGACTATCTTCAAAAGGGATTTATGTCATTCAACACTAAAAAAAAAAACCTTCTGGTTTTTTTTTACCTTGTCCACCTGGATACATACACCTGAAGGCCCTTCCAAGCTCCTCAGCTTGAACCCTGCCTGCAGGGGTCAATTCTCCTCCCCATTTTAGAACCAGAAGCAGAGATGGCTCATTTCTTCTGTTATCTAATTGTACAGAGAGAAAGGAGTTTAGTAGTAAAGTATGTTTTAAGTCCTTGCTTTTGTTTTTGCAAATGAATAAAAATATTTGGACTATGCTGGGCATCAGTAAAGAATCTCTTCTTAAAAACCTTTAATAACGGTCTAACATTAATAAAATGCAGGAGGATTAAACGGGCAGTTAAACAAAGAAACATGAAATATCTGAAGTACAAAGAAAACACAAGTGAAAAACATTTACCACAGAATTTGAAACAAAAAGTAAACTAAGACAGAAAAATTAAAACTAATTGCATGCTAAATACCCTCCAGTTATTTCATAATTCAATAATTGTAGGTCAAGGACCAGAAAAGCATAGAAAAGTTTTAAAGCTGGCAGTAACTGTTGAGTGGGCCACAAAACACTTTTTCTGGTGAATCACCCGAGTTTTTTTTCACTCTATTTTCTGTTACAAAAACCAGTGTTATAAATTTACTGCATAGTTTTAGGTGTATGATTCAGTAGATTAAGAGACTGTAAATATCTGTCAACAATACAAACATTCATTCAAAACAATATATTCTTTCATCTTAACATCAAGACATGTTATACCACTAGTCTGTGAGTATTGAAACACGTAGAATATTAAGTTATTATGTGAAATAGCAATACAATACCTTCTTCTTCACTGGAAGTCTTTGGGCAACCATGAGGCAGATACGTTAACTGAACTTTACGATTTATTCCTGAAAAATGCCCATACCTGAATATGAACACAGGAAAGTGAGAATGTAAGAGGAAGAGAAACATTTAATTTTTTTTCCTCCAACAGCACATAATAAATCTAAGCTGGACATTGATTTGTGCGTTTGACCACCATTAATTGAAGCAGTGCTTAGAATAAACCTAACTCATCGAGCACTTTGTGCTACAGAATTGTCAGCCCTTATGCAGTAAAACATACAAAGCCACCATCTACTACATTTTTTTCTACAACACTGAACATAAAACTGAAAAAAACAACCAAGAAAAGCATCTGCAGATTGCATGAGTAATTTATCTATTCAGACTGACAACTGCACTGGCTGTCAGTATCCAGAATCTGACCTGGAAGTCTGGATGGCTACTACTTTGTTAACCAATTAAGTTATCAAGCTGAACTCAGTTTTTCAAACAATCATCCTAAGTGTCAGTAACATCTGTCTTTGCACTCTTTTTTTTTTTTAAAATTAAAATTATCTACTCTAAATAGAGCTCTGAGAACCCAGACCTTTAACAAACCTTGAAGCCTTACAGGGTTTGGGTTTTGGGTGGTTTGGGGGTTTGTTTAATTATTAAGTATTTCAGACTTATATGCAAAGCCTTATTTATTTGGAATCCTCCAAATTTGTTTTGACAGTACCGATGGTGAAGTTCTTACTGGCTCCAACAGACTTCATTATATCACAAGCTGCAAGAAGCAGACTCTGCTTTCATTTTTTAAACATGCAAGATGAGAAAATTTGAGATCAAAGAGAATAACATTTTTATGTAGCAAGTGTGCTGAGATATTAGGTAAAGCAATAAGCTCAATTAAAAAGGGGAAATATCAGAGAAATTGCACTGTTCTTCGTAGAGTCAAACATGACATCTTTACGCTTGGTAACGTTTGTGCTTTAATTAATGTATCATTACGTATTTGATAGCCATTGCAATTCAAGCAGTAACTGGTCAGACAAGGGATCCTGGGTTTGGCCGGGATAGGGTTAACACTCCCGAGCCGCCGCCAGGGGGCATGGCTGGGCTATTCAATCCCATGTGACATCACGCTCCGGGTATCTGGGCAGCGGCCGGGCGCGGCGGCCAGAGCGGGAGTCGAGGTTGCCTTCGGGCTGAGCAATTACATTTACATTGCTGGTTTTTGTGTGTCCTTTGGCTATCATTATTGTAACTGNCTTAGAATAAACCTAACTCATCGAGCACTTTGTGCTACAGAATTGTCAGCCCTTATGCAGTAAAACATACAAAGCCACCATCTACTACATTTTTTTCTACAACACTGAACATAAAACTGAAAAAAACAACCAAGAAAAGCATCTGCAGATTGCATGAGTAATTTATCTATTCAGACTGACAACTGCACTGGCTGTCAGTATCCAGAATCTGACCTGGAAGTCTGGATGGCTACTACTTTGTTAACCAATTAAGTTATCAAGCTGAACTCAGTTTTTCAAACAATCATCCTAAGTGTCAGTAACATCTGTCTTTGCACTCTTTTTTTTTTTTAAAATTAAAATTATCTACTCTAAATAGAGCTCTGAGAACCCAGACCTTTAACAAACCTTGAAGCCTTACAGGGTTTGGGCAGCGGCCGGGCGCGGCGGCCAGAGCGGGAGTCGAGGTTGCCTTCGGGCTGAGCAATTACATTTACATTGCTGGTTTTTGTGTGTCCTTTGGCTATCATTATTGTAACTGCCTGCTCTTTGTGTTGTTCTATTAAATTGTCCTTCTCTCAACCCAGAAAGTTCTGGAACTCTCTTGATTCTCCTCCCCATCCTGCTGAGTTGGGGAGGAGTGAGTAACTGGGTGGTTTGGTTATTGTTCAGCCAGGGCTAAACCACCACACAAAGTCACAATAGCAGATGCAATTTTATTGTTACAAAGCCTGAAAATCTGACACTTACATTTCTAACACGGTCTTTAGCTGTTCAAGTTTTGCTTTACTTTCTTCAATTTCAGAATCATTGTTTTGTCCAAGTTCTACAAGAAGTTGCCTTGCTATATCAAGTACTTCCTAAAGAAAGAAAACATGGGCTTTACTTAAAGAAAAACATTTTTCTGTTTATAAAACACCGTAGCAAGAAAATAAAAACAAACTTGCCTGCAACTGTTTTGGTTTTTTCAGTTTCAGTTTTCCAGATTTATATCCATCACATTTTTCAAAGAGATCAAAAAATCTTTAAGAGAAAGAATATTGATTAAAACACACAGTTAATATGTTAAATTATTATTTGAACAAGTGGCTTTTGAACTTAAAGCAGTCTGAAATGAATACCTTTAAATTGTTTAAAAAGCATGTTGAAACCTGCAGTACAGAGGTCAAACCAATCTCCTTTCAATTCCCATTTGCCAAGAAAGTCTTCAACACATTAGAGAAAAAAGAGCACAAAAAATGTTCCCCTACTTCCTAAGTGGTTTTTATACTTGCTAAGTGGGTTTTTTGAGGTTTTTTTAAAGGTACATATTCTATATATCAAATGACATACCTGAATATACAGGTATGTCAGTTCTTAATATTTAAGAGTTTGAACAGAAGTAGGGTCTAAAAATTCCACATGAGTAGTCCTGTGATTTTACAACATATATCTCTGAATACAACCATCTACTTTCAAAGTAGGCACCTACTCTTTTACTGAAATTGCACCTGATTTCAGGTCAATTATGTAAGACATTTTATGAATCCTAACATAAAAATGTTAGGTACTAAAAATTCAGTCATCAAACTTTGACAAAAGACAGAAGGATGGCACAGTAATATGACAGCTCACACAAGAACAGTTATGATAAAAAGACAGTCACGCTCAAATGGTGAAACAGAAACATTCTCTACTGCATAATTCTGAATAAACACATATATAGAGACAAATACATTTCCATTAAGATCAAGCAAGTCTGTTCACAAGACACAGCATGTGATGAAGGAAGTCTGCACAAGTAATTTGACAGTCCTGTTCGAAAGAGAGGTGCATGCCTATTAATTAGCTGCAACATCAGTTTGATTTAAAAGAAAATAAAACACAACTTGTAGGATGTAATTCCTGCTCAATTTATTGCTTGCACATCCCAAAGAAGTGACCTCTGCTCTAAAGCATGCAAACTAATTTTTACCCAAGACTCTACTTACTTCTGATGCTTTACTTCCATTTTCATTTTTTGTTTTGGTGTTCGATCCCCATGGCGTATTACAGCAATAACACATCTAAGCTCCATCCTGAAATTTCAAGAGAGATGCATTTCACACTTCTATGCATGAGGGTCTTTAAAACCACCACAAATCAAGACAATTGACAAAGTTGTAGTTATCTGACATAACTACAGAAGTGATGGAAGGATATACAAGAATATAAGGTTAACGAAAATGATGTAAGGTACAAAATACAAATATTGATTTTAAGACTTGGGTAACTACAGAATATCTATTTTAAGTAGTTTTAAAAACGATTTTGAGATTCATTACATGAGAGAGCATGTTTATTAGAAGTGCGTATTTAGTTGGTGCTGAAACAATGATTAGCAGTGAAGGAAGCTACGCATAAAAGATGCTACACTTGAAAAAATCTGCTGTTCTATACTCAGCTTGACTTAGGGTCAGAAACTGTGTTTGCTGGCATAGCAATTGTCATTCCTTCCTTGTTTTCATCACACAAAACAAGCATTCATAGGCCAAAGTGGGCACACCTTGTGAAAAGAAAGAAAAAATTCACACACAAGTTGAATTAGGAGTTTGCACAATTCAGGTGTAGCAATTATTTTCTTACATTGTTCCAGAGGTGGTTGGCACAATAGGGATGTCTTCAGCTTCCAAAGGAATTGACCATGGTATCTGAAACTGGGGAGCAAGTTCTCTCATTATGATATTTCTAAAAAAGGGTTTGAAAAGAAAAAAAAACAAACCACAACACAGAGTTTAAAGCACACAACATGTACAAACTCCAAACCAAGTAAATAATATACATATGCATTTTTATCAATATGGTTTTAGAGTACTAGTGCCCATGAGTCTCTAGATACATATTGTTCTTTTAACTGTGTAATAAAAACCTACTAAACAGCAATTTAAAGCTACTACAACTGCTAAATACAACAATTAGCCTGATGGCCCTGGGCTTGTAAGAAACTTCAGCTTTTTAACTTTGGTTCCTTGAAGAGTTCCTTGTACATGCTTTAGTTCATTTAAATATTCAGATATTTAAATATTCAGATACCTGATTCCATTGCCTAACTGTAAGTCTCTGATAATAGGCAAACCATTTTAATCAAAGAGTGACTAATATCTTCAGTAGTAATTTCTCAAAAGTTGCTGTGCTAGGACTGGAAAATAGGTAAAATCTCTGGCAAAATGATAACACTGCTTCAACTTACAGAAGGTTGTTACAATGTTTCCCAAATTTTTCATCAAGATATACTGAATTTCAGATGAATATCTACATAAGAAACAGTAACACAGAAGGACAAAAAAAGTGCATCCTAAACTAACGTAAGCAAAAACTTAATTCCTAAAATGCTTGCAAAAATCTGATGTTGCTTAACATTGTAAGGTATTACCTTAAGGTATAAAGCACAAGTTAAAAATAATGAGAGAACTTTTTTCAGAGAATTCAGCAGCTACAATGATTTGAATAAAAAGAAATCAAAATGGGTCTGAAAACTGTAACTCAGTAATAAAAAAGTAGCCTAGAACAACAGGACTACAGTTGTCATCTACGATTTCAGCTTAGCTTTTCCTCCATTTAACATGATCCTAGACCATTTGAAAATGTAAAAATTCACGCCATAACTAATCAGTGCAATCTTACTGTAAAGGCAGTTTAATTGGACAAAACATGCTCAGCCTACTTTGAGGGCAACATTTCACTGGCACGGAGCTCACTACCCAATTCTGTATGATACACCTCATTGTGCCTTCTTAAGCCCTCAGTATCAAGAAGATGATACAACAGAATACACCTTGATCATAGCATCAGAGAATCACAGAATAGTAG
>WBNH01010398.1:24566-37675 GCA_013401255.1 Urocolius indicus | reverse complement strand
CTCCTTTCATGTAGTTGGAGAGAGTGCCCATGTCTCCCTTCAGCCTCCTTGAGGCTAAACACCCCCAGCTCCCTCTGCCATGCCTCGTCAGACTTGTGCTCCAGACCCTTCACCGGCTCTTTTGCCCATCTCTGGAAACTCCAGCACCTCAATGTCGTTCTTGCAGTGAGGGGCCCAAAACTGAACCCAGCACTCAAGATGCAGCCTCACCAGCATCAAGCACAGGGGGATGATCCCTGGTCCTGCTGGTCACACTATTTCTGACCCCAAGGCAGGATGCCAGTGGCCTCCTTGGTCACCTGGGCACAGTGCTGCTCAGCTCACGGTTCTGCCCCACGCTGCACTTTGCAGCTCCACCACAGGCAGCACTTCCTCCTCTTCCTGCCTCTCGGAAGTGGCTCTGTGGGTTGGTTTTATTGCAGGGGTGCGAAGTGGGGGATCTGTTCTAACAAGCAGCAGCCCACGACTGAGAGCAACTGTCTGATGTTTCTGCATGGGAAGAAAGAGGCCACGGCTTGGTCACTACCCCGATACAGCCAGCAAGGGCCTGGGGCGGCTTTGCTGCGTCTTTGCAATAGGTGCCTGATGCTCCTGCCTGCTTTCAGTGACCCCATTGCCTGTCAGGAGCACCCCAAGGGCTCAGGGCTGGGGGATCAGACCTGCGCAGCCACAGCTTTAGAGCAGCTTGCTGTTTTGTGCGTGGAGAGCGACCCTCCCTTGCCCAGTCTCCTCTTGAAACCAGCTGCCAGCACTGCTTTGCAGTCACTGGACACTTGCCCCCCACCAAAAAGCAGAGCCCGGCAGACCCTGCTCAGGCTTTGGGGCATTGGTGGAGTGGCCTTTCCACCTCGTTTTCCTTTGTTACTTGTCTCATCTGCCCACAAGCCGACCGCTTCCCATCTGAGCTTGGCTCCTAGTTCCTTTGCCAGCCACCTTACCCAGCCAACAGCAACCGCTCTGCTTTGGTGCAAGAGGAGGAAAGTCCCAGCTGCAGGTAGCCAGAAACAAGGCAAAGAATACAGCTCGTGGAGCCAGGAGCAAAGGCGGTGGTGGTGTGAAGGGCACTGTTTTTAGACAGACAACAAACCAAAGAGCTGAGCCCCGCTGCAGCTGTGCAGAGAGCAGGCAGCACCCAGGCCTGGGAACCGGGAGGTTGCGGTCCCCGTGCAAGCCTGTGCTGCTGCTCGGCACTTAGCCCAGCTGCTCTGCTGCAAGAGGCTCTGCCAGCGCTGGGGGAGCGGGGAGGAAGGGGCCTTCCCAGGGCACGGGGCAACCGCCACTGGCCACAGCTTTGCCCCAGCCCCGGCCGTGGCAGGGAGGGAAAGCAGGGTGAGGGGTGCAAAGGGACTGCAGGGGCGGCTTTGCTGCTGGCCCTCCCGTTTGTGTCACGACAAGGGGGGGGGGTGTATCACGGGATGGAGAGGTGCCCGACGGGTGCTGGCAGCTTTTGTGTGCTGAGGGAGGGCAGGGTGTACATCAGGCACCCCGTATGCATCCCCACGGCCAGCTGGCACAGCCACCACCTGTCCCACGGTGCAGATGGTGGTGGGCAAAGCAAGGAGAGGAAAACATCACCCTGGCTGGGACAGGGAGCAAGAAACAGAGCGTGGGCCCTTTGCTCGGGCTCGGCGTGTGCTTGTCCTGCCTTGTTACGTGTTTGCTGCAATATTTCCCCTTTAAGGCTGGGCTGAAGTTATTTATACTTGTGGGGTGGTGACAGGAACACAGAGCCGAGCAGGAGCCCTGAACTGCTCTTACCTGATCTGCGGTGGAGGGGAGGAGGGGGGAGGAAGGAAGCTCAGAAAAAAAGAGACCGAGTGACACAGGGGAGTCCAAGGGAGGGGAAGAGAAAGCGGGCAGGTCATCCCCAGGGAGGGACGAGGGAGGGAACGGGGGGAACAAGGGAAGGAGGAAGGAGAGGAGTGAGGAGAGGTCCCGAGGGAGAAGCGAGGGGCAGAGCGGCTCCAGGGAGCCAAAGGGCTGCTGGCGTCCCATGCCAAGCATCCCGGAGGGGTGCTGAGTGGGCACAGCTGAGCGGAGCGGCTCCCGCGGTCTCCTCCAAGGCTCTCAAGATGATGAAGAGGCAGTTCCATCGGATGCGGCAGCAGCTGTCCCACCCCAGCATCGCCGCCCGGTAAGGACCCATCCGCGCCCTGCCACGGGCGGCTCCGAGGGAGCAGCATGATGTGGCTGCTGCAGGGCTCGTGCTGGGGCTGGACTGGCTTCCCAGCGCTGGTGGACAGGGGAAAGGGGCAAACAACCTTGGATTTAGAGCATCCTTAAGTGTGTTCCCACAGGGCAGCGGGAAGGTTTGTGTCCACCTGGAAAGAGGCCCTTCCCAAGCTTGGCTTCCCCGGATGGGAGTGCAACAGGGAGGGACGTTCCAGCCATATTCTCTTGCCTGTGTGCTGACCAGGAGGGTGTTAGGAGCTGGGATTTGCCCTCCCCAGTGAGCATGGGGTGCCCCACAGGAGGCAGATGCCCCTGCACAGCCCTAGCCAGGTCTGGCAGCGTGATGCCCTTTGAGGAGAGGAATGGGGATCCTCAGAGGACTTACAGCTTCACACAAATCCCTCTGCTGCTTCCTTATTTGTCTCCGGCTTTCCAAAGCTCTCCCCTTGCAAAACCCAGAACTGAAATTACAGGGCTGGGCCCTCCCTTCCCGGCCCTCTCGCTCCCTCTTTCTTACAGCCACCCCCCCGCCATGGTAGCCCAGAGCTGAGAAGCTGAGTGGGACCAAGTGCCCTGGACCACTGAGGTCCTTCAGCCCAGCCCAGCACATCAGCAACAGGGAAGCACCTCTTACACCCTGGTGACCTCTTACTCTTCTTGCATTCCCCAGAGGCGAGCGTGATCCCCTTTCCCATCCCTCCTGCCTCGAGATGCCTCATCCCCACGTTAGGTTTGCTTTACAGCCGGGCAGCTGGTGCAGTCCCAGAGCAAGCCCTTCAGCCACTGCTGAGCCTCTCTCCCATGGGCTGCAACCTCGCGTCATTTCTCTCGCTTTCAAGCGAGCCGCCCCCGTTTCCTGCGGCTCCACCGCCTCGTCCCCCCGCCACAGCTCTGCCGGGCGCTGGAAAGGCAGAAACATGAACTGGGTGGCGGGGAAGGCGGGGAGGAGAGCAGCAGCAGAAGCAGCAGAGGGGAAGCAAACGGGGGTTCCTGGGTGGCAGCGATGGCAGCGGGCCGCAAAGCGAGGTCGCCTCTATGAGAGGTGTCGGGGAGGGTTGGTGGTGATGGCAGCTGGTGGGGTCTGGGTTTGGGTTTGAGCAGAATTTGCTGCAAATCAAGAGGTTTCCTTTGCAGATTCACTCCCAATATCTGCTGCAAAACCCAGCAGAAAGCTGGTTTGCTGTGGGCATTTCTGGTGGGGCTGGCTCAGCCCCTAGCTTCATCACAAAGATATCCTTGCTGTGGCACCGGTGGCCCCAGCCTGCAAAGGCAACGTGCCAGGCTCCAACAGCACTGCCCTGGAGTCACCAGGAGGTGACTAGGAGGAATCTCTTTACTGGAAGGGTTGTCAGGCATTGGGACGGGCTGCCCAGGGAGGTGGTCACCAGGGAGTCACCGTCCCTGGAGGTGTTTAGGAGACAGGTGGATGTTGCACTTAGGGAAATGGTCTAGTGGTTGATAAGGCTGGGACAAAGGCTGGACTCGATGAACTGAAAGGTCTCCTCCAGCTGAAATGATTCTATGATTCTGCCTTCAGGGGAGAGCTGGGTGGTCAGCTGGGTAGAAGGTTCCACCAGCAAATAACCCACCCCTGCCACAGCCCCACCAGACACTCAGTGTCTAAACAGCAGCCCACATCTGGATGTTTTCACTGCAGCACTGGAAGCTCTGTCTGATGAGGTGTCCACCCTCCAGCAAGGTCGTCTGCTTTGCCCTGCTCCTGCTGATCTCATCCTCCCCAGGCTCATTCTGCCCATAGCCTCGGGTACAACAGTCCAGGCCGTGGCCAGCATCTCCTGCCCCCCAGAGCCAAAGGAGAAGCGGGTGGGAGGCATAAGGACCTGCCTTCCCGAGGGGGCTGCGTGAGGGTCAGTCACATCTGCTGATGGCTCTTTCTCCTTCCTCCTCAGAACCCAAGAAGCAACCGAGCTCCTGCCAGAAGATTTGCTGCAGGTGAGGCAGGGTCTGGGCTGGCAGGCATGTGCCTGCTTGTGCCCGGGCCTGGGAGCTTGCCCAATCCCGCCTGCCATCCTCCCTGTGTCCAAGTCACAGGGCTGGGACCTGCCCGCATGCCAGAGGGTGACTCCAGGAGCACAGCCTTAAGCGAATGGCAGGCTCTTGCCACAGGAAAGGGCTTCCCCAGCTGCTCACGGAGGGATGGATCTTGACCAGGAGCTGTGCTCCCTTTTACCTGGACCGGGGATGCTCTGGGTAGCAGCAGGATACCCAACTGCATCCATGGCTGGCAAAAGATCTTCCCCAGCACCACCTTTGTGCCCTCAGATCGAGCAGAGGATCGAGCCAGCCAAGCGAGCAGCTCACAGCGTGTCCAAGAGGCTCCAGGCCTGCCTGCAGGGACAGTGTGGCTCCGAGATGGACAAGAGAGTGGTGAGCCAAGTCCTCCCTCCACGGCCCATCCCTGTCCCCTGCTAGCAAAGCCCCCGCTTTGCAGGCTTTTCCCAGGGGTAGCCCAAAGTCCAGCCCAGATCCCACCCCCAGCAGTGGCCAGCAGCAGGTGTCAGGTTTGAGCAGAGCAGGACAGTCCCCTCAACCATCACCAGCTTGCCTGGACACGTTCCTGAGTGACCCCGTCAAGCGGAACCTGCTTTACTGTTCTGTGGTTCTATGAAGCTGGGGCCTCTTGGGACGGAGACGGTGTTTCTCCCTTGAACAGCCCTCCAAAGCCCCATTGCCCACATCCCTTGCTGAACCCCCGTGCAGCCCTGGCAGCAGCACAGTGCAGATGGGCACAGCAGTGCCACCACTTCCTCCTCCTCCTCCTCCTCCTCCTCCTCCTTGGTTTGAACCCGCCGCCCTGCTCCCGCCCGGTGCCCGCCAGCCCTCATCTGGGAAGCAAACAGGGGATGCCCCAGCACTTCCCTTAGCCTCGCCCTCATTCTGTGGGCTCTGCTCTTCTTGGCAACCTCACAAGCCCCAGCTTGGCTTAATTATTCTCTCTGGTTAACCTTCTCCATACTTTTGAAGCCACGTCAGGGCTGGGCTTGAGGAGGGCCTCTATCAGTGTCACAGTCCTCCCCGGGGGACTAATTGGGAGAAGGCTGGAGGTTTTCTAACCAACTTCCAGAGTTTTCGCACCTTGTTCAGCTAACTGGATCATAGCTTTGCCTGAAGAGAAAGGCCTTTCCTCAGGCTACAGGGCCCATGGGGCTGGAGGGGGGAGGGGGAAAAGGAAGATGCAGGGACCCAGCACAGGGTTTGGACTTGCTCCTGTGCCATAGTGCCATGCTTCAGAGGCATGGAGCTGCCACGTACCAGCTCACCATCTCTTTCCTAAATCCTTGGCTCTGTGCAGAAGAAGCTGCCCTTGATGGCTCTGTCCATGACGATGGCTGAGAGCTTCAAGGAACTGGACACAGAGTCCAGCCTCGGGTAAGTGCCGGTGGGAGAAAGCGCTGGGGACAACTTCAGAGGATGCCAGACCCTGGCAGAGCCACTGTCTTGGCTCAGGAGCTCCCCCAGCCAAGCCGAGCTATATCAAACCCTCTCCTCAGAGCAAACACTGGCATTGGAGCAGGCCAGGACCTTCAAGCCTCCAGTTGCAGAGGGGGCTGGGGACTGGCTCAGGGTTCCACGTGAGGATGAGGGTTTGAGGTCAGAGAGTGGCATGGCTTTGGCCCACAGTCATTCTATCCCTGTCCCCACGCAGGAGAGCCCTGGAGATGGGCTGCTGCATACAGAGCTCCCTGGCCAAAATCCTGGCCGAGTTTGAGATCACCCTGGAGCACGACGTCTTGCAGCCGCTGAACAAGCTCAGTGAGGTAGCCCTGCCTGCCCTCCTGGCACCTCTCTCCCATCCCACCTCCCTACATGGGTCTCCGATCCTCCTCCACTCACTCTGGCCCTTCTCTCCTCCAGGAGGAGCTTCCCATCATCCTAAAGCGCAAGAAGACCCTCCAGAAGCTGATCTCCGACTGGAACAGCATCAAGAGCAGGTACAGGCCCATGCAGTGGATGGAAGGGGCCAGGGCACACTGGAGATGGGGCAGAAAGGAAGCTGATGGCCCAGGGGAGCAAATTTCCCCAGGGCTGAGGGAAAAGTCGAAGAGAGAGCCTCTGCCAAAGGCAGCAAAGTGCCCCAGTGCTGCTCCGTGTCTGACCCTTGCAGGGGAGCCCGTGCCGTGCTGGGTTTCTCTGGGAGAGGGAGGCAGCTGCCTTCCCTCTGGCTGGAGGGAAGAGAGGAGGGGACGTCGCAGGAACAGGGCTTGGGAAGGGTCTTGCAGATCCCAGGTGTTTTGGCCAGGCTTGCTGAGTGCCCCTTGATTTGACCACGTTGCACCCCTTGGTGGGCAGCGTCTTCTTCTGGGTGAGGGAAGTGAGAGGCACTGTCCTAGGAAACACTCTGCAGGGCAGAACTGGGGCTTGCTGACCCCCCTGCCCCTTCTGCACACCCATCCCACACCATGCCCCTGGCAATGAGGCTGTGAGTGTGTCTCTTCTCTCCCACCCCAAAGGCTGAACCAAGCTGCCAAGAGTTCCAGTAACAGCACTGGCACCAGTGCTGGCCCGGGGGCATCTTCTGCTGCCAACAAACTGGAGATCTTGAAGGAAGAAGAGGAGGAGGTGAAGAGGAAGGTGGAGCAGTGCAAGGTGAGAGTGTGACTCGCTGTCCCCCCATGGGGCAGCTCTGTGGCTGCAGACCTGCTGCCCTTCACTGGCTCCATCCACCAAGAGGAATGCAGCACACTGGTCCCTCCAGGAGCAGAAACAGGGGGACGCCCCAGGCCCAGGGAAGGATGACAGAATCACAGAACAGGAAGGGTTGGAAGGGACCTCTAGAGATCACCCAGCCCAATCCCCCTGCTAAAGCAGGTTCCCTTCGATCAGGTCACACAGGGCTGTGTCCAGTTGGGTTTGGAAACCTCCAGAGCAGGAGCCTCCACACTCTCCCTGGGCAGCCTGTGCCAGGGCTCCCTCACCTCAACACCAAAGGAGTTTTATCTCATATTCAAGTGGAACCTCTTGTGTTCGAGCTTGTGCTCGTTACCCCTTGTCCTGTCACAGGGCACAACAGAAAAAAAAGACTCATCCCATCCTCCTGACATCCACCCTTTCAGTATTTATGTCAGTGAGGTTCCCCTTTAGTCTTCTCCAGCCTAAACAGCCCCAGGTCCCACAGCCTGTCCTCATAAAAGAAGCAGAGTGAGGGATTCAGGAGCCAGCCAAGCTGGGGTCTGTGCTGGGTGGCAACAGACTTTCGCATCAGCTTTCTCTACTTCTGCCCTGTTTCTCTGAAAAGCCTGTGGGCTAAGCAGAGCTGGAGGTGCAGGGACTACTTGTGCCAGGACCCTGATCATAGAGCAGGTCGCTGCTGTTGACCAAAGGCAAGCGATGAGGGCACGGAGGAATCCCCCCGCAGTCCCAGTCTGTTCCCCCCCATCGCACCCAGAGGCCCTGATTTGGATGACTCACAGCCCAGATGACAGGACTTTGTGAAGGTGTTTCCTGTTCCTATGATGCCAGGGAGGAGATGGAAGATTGCTCTTCTCTGTGTCTCCCTTCCCAGGATGAGTACATGGCCGACCTCTACCACTTCTCCACCAAAGAGGACAGCTATGCCAGCTACTTCATCAAAGTAAGTCCTCTCTCACACTCCTCCTCGGCGTGTCAGCGTCTCCTGGGGTATGTCTGAGCCCAGCTTTGTCTTCGTCCACACCAAATCCTCCACCCAGGGCAAGGGACAGCCCCAGGCACCAGCAGATGCCTAAAGCTGCCGTTGCTCCATGCGCTGGGGGTTAATGCCACCACTAGCATCAACTGCAGAGGGGTTCATCCCAATGACCCCTCTCCTCTTCAATTTGCCCTAGAATCACAGAATCTTTTCAGTTGGAAAAGACCTTTAAGGTCATCAAGTCCATCCACTAACCTCACACTGCCAAGCCCAGCATTAAATTAAGCCATGTCCCTCAGCATCTCAGCTACGTGGTTCTTTAATACCTCCAGGGATGAGGGCTCCGCCACCTCCCTGGGCAGCTCATTCCAATGCTTGACAACCCTCTCAGTGAAAAAGTTCATCCTAAAACTTTCTTCTGTCTATCCCTCACTACAGCCATTGTCTCACAGACCCAGGGGGTTGATCTCTTGCAGCTCCCCCTTTGCCCTCTCTGTGTGTGGGTATAATGTCCCGTGGATGGAGGGGGGTCTATGCAAGAGGGGCTAGTGCCAAACTGAGTGCTGTTTGCCTGTCCTCTGCCTGACAGCTGTTGGAAATCCAAGCCCAGTACCACCGGCAGTCCCTGGGATCTCTGGACTCGGCTCTAGCAGAGCTGAAGGAAAGCCACAGCCAGACAGGTACCCACTGGCTCTCCCTGCAGCCTGGGGAGGGCTGCAGCTGAGCCCAGGGGATGTAAGCATGGCCAAGTGAGGTTGGGGAAAGACATATTTTCCCTTCCTATGCTGGCTGCTGCCTCCCACATCGGGCTAGTGGGCTGGGGATCGCAGCCTCGGGAGGGCTGAGGATGCTGCTTGCCCTGCCTCTACCTCCAGTCAGCCAGGAGTAAGATGTTGCCGTGGATGTGGCTAAACACTGGCTGTCCCCAGCCACCACTGTCCCTCCTGACATTGCCCACCCTGTTCCAGAGCCCTCCTCGGCTGCAGACACCCCGGTGGCAGGGTACTACGGCGTGCCCCTGGAGACCCACCTCAAGAGCTTGGGCCGGGAGATTGCACTGCCCATCGAAGCCTGTGTCATGATACTGCTGGCCTCTGGCATGAGGGAGGAGGTGGGCAGTGCTCCTGAACCTCACCACCTCCACGCCCCCCTCCCTCCAAAACGCAGCCCCCCAGCAAGCCTTCCCTCTTCACCCCATCCCCAGGGACTGTTCCGGCTGGCTGCAGGTGCCTCAGTGCTGAGGAAGCTGAAGAGCAGCTTGGCCAGCGGCTCCGACGCCCTGGAGGAGTTTTATTCGGACCCCCACGCTGTGGCTGGTGGGTGACAGCGAGGTGGGAGGGGGGAAACACCCCACCGAGCAGTCCCTGCCATCCTCCCGCTCCCCCTCCCCTCCCAGGTGCACTGAAATCCTATCTGCGGGAGCTGCCCCAGCCTTTGATGACCTTCGAGCTCTACGACGAGTGGGTCAAAGTGGCCAGGTGGGTCTGGGCTTTGGGGTAGAAAAGCCTGGTGAGGCTCAAAAAGCCCTCAGTTACTCCCCTCTGCTCTCTCCATCCCTTCTGGGGCTCAGAGAAAGGCTGCTCAGGCTCCTTTGTTGTGTGGGGAGATATGAACACACCACCTGGCCTGGGCCCACGCTCAGCAGAAATCCTTGTGCTCCAAAATCTCAGGGAGCAGCAGTAAAAAACAGAGCAGGTAGAAGGGGGAGGGTGCAGCCTGCTTGACTGCAGGGAGAGACCAGTCTGTAAAGACCCACTTGATCTCAGGGGCGTGAGCCCTATCTCACTGGCCCACCAGCACAGTTTGGGATGGCAGAGGAGGCACAGCAAAAAGCCTGGGGAAAGGGGGAAGAACATCTTTCTGAAGGGATCAGGTCGGTTCCCATGAGCCCCGTAGCCAGGGTGAAATAGGGTGGCTGCTTGCAGCAAGGCAGTGCTTGTCCCCAGGCCCAGCCACAGGCTTTATTGGTATTACTCACAAGAACTTTTGTCACTGAGAGGGTTGTCAGACACACAGCACAGGCTGCCAAGGGAGGTGGTGGAGTCCCCATCCCTGGAGATGTTGAAAAGACACACAGATGAGGTGCTGAGGGATGTGGTTTAGTGTTGGGCTTGGCCGTGTGAGGGCAGCGGTTGGACTCGATGGTCTTGAAGGTCTTTTGCAACTGAAATGATTCTGTGATTCTATGATATTAAATCCCTCGGAGCCTTTGGGGTGCAATTTTGTCCTCCATGGATACCTGCTTAGCTGAGCAGCAGGGCATCTCCATTGCTAGGGCTATGGCCTGCACAGAGTGGCCAACACTGCCCTTCCTCCCCTGCACGCTTTGTCCTGTCCCTCGCTGCCACAGGGAGCAGGCTGATCTCTCTGCTCCTCCTCCTTCTCTCTTGCAGCCTAAAGGACGTTGACAGCCGTGTGGAGAGCCTGCGAGACACCTGCAGCCGCCTGCCCAGGGAGAGCTACAACAATCTGAGGTGTTTTGTGGGGACAGGGCTTCTTCAGCCCCAAGCAATCACTGGGGGCAGCTGAATCTGTACTTACCATCCTTTTACCCCACAGGTACTTGATCAAGTTTTTAGCCAAGCTGGCCGAACACCAGGAGGTGAACAAAATGACCCCCAGCAACATCGCCATCGTGCTGGGCCCCAATCTGCTGTGGCCGCAGCTGAGCATGGGGTAAGGCCTGGCGATAAGCTCACCAGCCCTGTGCACAAACACCATGGGAAACGCTGACCCAGCACCTCTTCCATCCTCCAGTCCTGTCCCTCAACCTTGCAATCCCCCTGTGCCACGTTCCCTCGCCAAGCAGGTATCCTCTTAGCAAAGCAGCAGAGGGAGAGCCTGAGCCCCACAGCACTTGTGACACAAACGGCCTCCAACAGCACCAAAACCAGGCTTTTCAGGACAGGGAACAAGTCTCACCTCCTGCCCAACCAACCCCCTCAGCCGGGCTGTCTCCCTTTCCCAGCTTCACCCCCTCAGGAATGAACACTGAAAGGCTTAATGTCGTCCCCCCCCGCACCAAAAAAAAAGTGTTTTCTGATGCCTCCCCCACGCCTGTCTCTCCAGAGACCCGCTGCAACTGGACTTGGCCTCAGCCTCCTCCATCCAGGTGGTGGCCGTGGTGGAAGCTCTCATCCAGAACGCAGACACCCTCTTCCCCGGAGGTAGGGCAGGGCCACATTCGGGGGTCTCGAGGTGAAAGGCGGAGGGACGGCCGCTCCTCCATGAAGGAGGGAAGCAGGGGACTGCTCCAGGTGCCCGCCATGGGGTCACTGGGCAAAGGTCTGGGTGGGACGCGCTTTCCTCACCCAGGTCTTCTCCTTTCCCTCCACCCAGAGGTAGATTTCAACGTCTCGGGCATGTTCACGCTGCCTGCAAGTGAGGGCCCTGACGAGGTGGCTGCAGTGGAAGCGCTGAGCCCCGAGCCCGCTCCAGCCAGCACACACCTTCTCCCGGATGGAGAGGAGTAAGTGTGGTGGGAGCTGGGGGCTCTGGCTCCCCCAGCTCTCCCTGTGTCCTCCCCCGATCCCGCCTCACACCGGCGACCATACTCTCACGGGGGGATGTGAGGCCAGGACCGTCATGCCCAACCAAAGCCTGACTTGCCCCATTTTCTGTGCAGCACCTCGAGGGACAGTGAGGCCAGGTCCCTGCCGGCACGTCCAGAGGTGACCGGCCCATCTCCCGAAGCTGTGGGGCCACCGGCTCCCACCACGGCTGACGACACCACCCACAAAGGTTAGGGTGCTTCAGATGGCACAGTGCTTGGGAAATGATCCCCTCTGCTCCCCGGTGCCTGCCACCTCCTCTGGTTTGCCAGAGGGTGCTGGGGGTGTCCCTGCCACCAAAATGAGAGGAAGGGCCACTGGCCAGGATCCAGCCTCTCCTCTCATTCTCCAGCCTCAGCCAAGGTGGGACTGTGGGATGGACAGGGTAGATCCTCCATTGTCAGGGTGAACACTCCCTCGTCAAGAGCTGTCGAAGCTCATGGCCCCTTGTGAAAGGAAGAGGGTAAGAAAAGCCCCCAAAATCTGGCACGCACTTGGGTCTCTAGTATGGGAATGGTGCATGGAGCAGTTTATCCGTCAGCCTGCCTGCCTAACCCACGGCCAGCACCACAACCCCCTCTGCCCTGGGGAGAGACCCCAGAGGAGGAGACCCCAGCCTCCTTCCACTTCCCTTCCAGGCAAGCGCCCGGCTCCAGCCCGCCCCATGATGCCGCCACTGCCGCCCGTGGCCCAGCCCCGCAGCACGGCTCCTGCCCCTGCAGCCCCCGAGCACGCAGCCAGCCCCAAGGCCCGGCCGCGACGGCTGTTGGGGGCAGCCGGCCGAGCCCCCTGCGTCCCGCCGCCGCTCCCCCCGCAGCCCGCACGCCGCCACAGCCGGGACACCCCGCCGTCCCCAAAGCCTCCCAATGGCACTGCCACAGACTGCGCCCCAGCAGCCACGGGTGAGGGGACACCGCTGCCCGCCGGAGGAAGGAGCCCCTTGGCCACATCACCACCCGCGGGACAGCCCTCGGAGAACTGAGTGGGGTGGGAGGGCATGGGGGCACCGCAGGGCTGGGAGACGGGGTCCAGTGGGCGCCGTGGCAACGCCAGGGTGGCCTCAGAGTTGGCGCGCTCCTCCATCTTAACCCTCTAGCTTGACCCTCCATCTTGACCAAGCACCAGCTCTCCCGTCTCCCCAGAGCCTTCCTCCTCCTCGTGCCGGTCACGGGGCGAGCCACCTCCTTGGGACTCTAAGAGCAGGGTTGGAGGGGTGTCTCCCCATGCCCCAAGGGCAGGAGAGGACGAGGGGGCAGAGGCTCCCAAGCACTGCCTGCAGTTTCTGGGCAGGGTGGCTCCATGGGGCCGATGGCAGGTATGTACCCATATTCCCATGTGCCCCGTTAAAACTGTGCTGTCCCGGACATGCGAGCGTACACACGCGTATCTGAATGTGTGTCTCAGTGTACATCTACAGACATTTCGCAACTGGAGTACTTAAAACAGCTGGCATCAGTCACAAGTAGGCGCGAGCTGGGTGCACTCGGCAGCCCAGGGTGGGGGGATACAGAGCCTGCAAGCCTCGCAGCCTGCAGCGGGCAGGAGGGAACGGGAGCTTCCCCTGGGGGAAGCCAAGGCGGAGAGGGACGGGGCGGTATCGCCGTGGCCTGCCCAAGGCACAATGGTGGGACAATGGTGGGGCAATGGTGGGGCAATGGCAGGACAATGGCGGGGCAATGGTGAGGGGATGGCAGGGCAATGGCGGGGCGATGGCAGGACAATGCTGGGGCAATGGTGGGGGAATGGTGGGGGAATGG
>WBNH01010398.1:0-23563 GCA_013401255.1 Urocolius indicus | reverse complement strand
CGGGACGCGCGGGGCCGGGGGCAGAGCCGGCGGCAGCGGGCGGCATGGCGAGCTGCCGGCGGCTGAGCGGCGCGGGCTTGCGGGAGGTGCTGGGCCCGGCGCAGGGGCTGCTCTTCGACTGCGACGGTGTCCTGTGGGCGGGCGAGCGCGCCGTCCCCGGTGCCCCCGAGCTGCTGGAGCGGCTGCGGCGCAGCGGCAAGACCGCCTTCTTCGTCAGCAACAACAGCCGCCGCTCCGTGGCCGAGCTGGAGCGGCGCTTCAGCCGCCTCGGCTTCCGCGGCGTCCGCGCCGAGCACGTCTTCAGCTCCGCGCTCTGCTCCGCGCTCTTCCTCCGGCAGCGCCTGCTGGGCGGCGGCGGCGGCGGCGACGGGAGCGGGGGCGGCCGCGTCTTCGTGCTGGGCGGCGAGGGGCTGCGCGGCGAGGTGCGCGACGCCGGGTTGCGCCTGGCGGGCGAGGGCGAGGGCGAGGGCGCGGGAGAGCCGCTGCCCGGCGCCGCCGAGCCCGTGCGAGCCGTCCTGGTGGGCTACGACGATCAATTCACCTTCGCCAAGCTGGCGCAGGCCTGCGGCTACCTGCGCGACCCGCAGTGTCTCCTGGTGGCCACCGACCCCGACCCCTGGCACCCGCTCAGCGATGGACAGCGCACCCCCGGTGAGCACGCGGTGTGTCCCCCCCCCCCTTACCCCTTGCTGCCCCCCCCGCCGAGCGTGGGAGGATGATGATGGTGGGTCGGGGGTTCGCCCTCCCCGGCTCGGGCAAAGCCATTTACCCAGCACTCGGACGGACCAGGCTGCCTTGGCAGCTCCTGCAGCCCTGTTGCCAGCCCACTTCACCCCCACCACCCCCTGCATGCTCATCCCCTGGCGGGACCCGGAGCCCCGCAGCTCGTTAGCCCGTGGCATTTCTCTTTTCTCCTCCGTTGTCCCTCCTCCAGGAACCGGCAGCCTCACAGCTGCGGTGGAGACAGCTTCGGGCCGCAAGGCGCTGGTGGTGGGTAAGCCCAACACCTACATGTTCGACTGCATCGTGGAGCGCTTCGGCGTTGACCCGTCCCGCACCCTGATGGTGGGAGACCGGCTGGAGACGGATATCCTCTTCGGCAAGAACTGCGGGCTCTCCACCATCCTCACCCTGACGGGTGTCTCCCGCCTGGAAGAGGCGCAGGCCTACATGGCCAGCGACAGTGCCGCTGCCAAGGATCTGGTGCCCAATTACTATGTGGACAGCATTGCAGACTTGATACCGGGGCTGGATGAGTAGTGGTCTGTACACGTGAGGGCAGAGGGGGGGTCGGGTTTCCCCATCCCTGGTCTCCATCTGTTCCCGTTTCTCTCTCGCTGCCCCGTTCCCTCAGTTCCCGCTTTATTCATGTCCCAACACCCTTCTCTGGGGGCAAAATGGAGAGAGGGGGTGTTGGCAGGAGAGAGCAGGGTTCAAGTTGTCTCCTTTCAGCTGAGAGCTAACCATGGTGGACGGAGTCCTTCCCACCTTCATAAGCCAGCGTCTCTGGGACAGAGCTGGAGGCCTTGAGGCTGTCAGAGGGGGAGTCAAATCAGTGTGTCCATGTGGCCTCTCCCCCTGCAGAGGTTAAGGGACCCGCTGTCTTATTATCACTTTTCTCTTAGATAACCAGTGGCGGCCTTTTACTGCTGTCCCTTGACTCCCATAACTCTGAGCTGCATCCCTGCAGTCCTTGTTGGTAACCCCCTCCTTGCCAGAGGACCAGGTGGCACTGTCACCCTCCAGGTGCCCGTGGGTGCCAGGGCGTTTGGAAGGAGCGTGCTGGGGTGATGAACAGCAGCGTCTTTGCCTCCCAAGAGTGCAAGGGAGGCTCATCTCTTCCTCTTTTCCTTAGAGATGTTCCCCCACCGCCAGTGTCCATCTGAGTGACTATGAAAAAGGAAGAGACTGGTTTGAGGGTTGAGGGGTTTCTTTTGTGCCAAATAGACGAGCTTTGGGTGTGCACAGCAGGTCTGCGGTTGTACCTTGTTTCCAAGCACCCTTTCTGCAGGGGCCTGCTAAAGAGAGAGGGCTGCTGGACCACAACAGCACAGCAGTAGTGCACTGTACGACTCTTCCCCAGCTCCCCTTCCTCCCTGGTTGGATTTTGCCATAGTACAGTGAGAGAAAAGGGCTGATGGGGGTCTGTGCTTCAGCTGCTGGTGTGCAGGTGAGNTAACTCTGCCAGTGTCCATCTGAGTGACTATGAAAAAGGAAGAGACTGGTTTGAGGGTTGAGGGGTTTCTTTTGTGCCAAATAGACGAGCTTTGGGTGTGCACAGCAGGTCTGCGGTTGTACCTTGTTTCCAAGCACCCTTTCTGCAGGGGCCTGCTAAAGAGAGAGGGCTGCTGGACCACAACAGCACAGCAGTAGTGCACTGTACGACTCTTCCCCAGCTCCCCTTCCTCCCTGGTTGGATTTTGCCATAGTACAGTGAGAGAAAAGGGCTGATGGGGGTCTGTGCTTCAGCTGCTGGTGTGCAGGTGAGATGGTGGTAGTGTTGTCACTGCTGTGAATGTGTCACAGCCCTCAGAAATCATTCCTTGCTGCTTTGTCTATGTTTTGGTTTTTTTTTTCTCTAATTTCTTGATCTTATTTATCAAACTTATTTATTGCTCAAATACTGTATTATTTGTATAAACTATGCTGACTGGTTGCACCAAGGAGACAGGAGGGCAGTGCCTTCGGGCCTCCCGTGCTGTCCGTGTCCCATGTTGATGTTCTTACACTCACCGTGTCTCTGTATATAATAAACTGTGAGCGTAGGCTGGAAGCGGCCTCCTCTTTTCATTGTGCTCCCATCAGGATGAAAATGGCTTAGGTATCTTCGAGCCCTGGAAGATGAGGACATGGCAAGACCTTTCTTTACTCAAGGGGGTGCTACTGGGTAGATGAGAGGGGTGGAACTCAATAACTCTTAGAAGGGTGGATGTCAGGAGGATGGGGTGACACTTCTCTGTGATGTCCAGTGACAGGATAAGGGGTAATGGGAATAAACTGAAACACAAAAAGTTCCATTGAAACACAAGGAAAAGCTTTCTTTGGTGTTCAGGTGAGGGAGCCCTGGCCCAGGCTGAGAGTATGGAGTGTCCTGCTCTGGAGGCTTCCAAACCCACCTGAACGTTCCTTTGTGACCTGAGTTAGGGGAACCTGCTTTAGCAGGGGGTTGCACTGGATGATCTCTCAAGGTCCCTTCCTACGCCTTCCTGCCATTCTGTGATTCTATGTCTTGTGGACAGTACCTTTGAGAATTGGAGGAGCCAGTGACTACTTGATGCCAGCTGCCTTTGCATTTCACAGCATGGGTGATGCCTTGCTGGGGAAGAGTGACTTCTTGTGCTGCATCTGAAACCTACCTGCTCAGGTGGACCCTGATTGTCTCTGCGTGGGCCTGTGCAGCAGTGTCTGGCTCTGGTAGGGTAGGAGTGAGGTGCTACCCTCTGTCACCCACAGGCAGCCTGCAGAGGGCTGAGAACTGCCCACGTGAGGTTTTGCCGTCACCCTTCTCAGCTGCACCAAGCTTTGAGTGAAGGAGAGGTAGGTGTCAAATCCTTCAGCAGACTTTAGCTTCTCATGCCCTGTATCCTCTCACTGGGTTTGGCTGGGGTCTCATCCAGGAGGGGGGAAACAGATCGGACAAGACTTTGAAGTCAGTTGGATGCACTTTGCCTCCCTTCCTCATACAGGAGCCAAATCCTCGCCTTTGTCTATGGGAGCCTTTAAACAGCTGTTGATGGTAACCGAACACCGCATCTTCTGCTTGAGAGGTCAGCTGTTCAGCTCCATAACCCATCTCAGCTTAAGTCAGTGCTGTGTCAGCTCATGTGGCAGAACTAGATGCAATTTACCAGCTCTAGAATAATTCCAGGTGCTCAATGTCATCTTCCCCCCCCAAAGTAACACCTCTCCAAAATGGAAGAAGATGCAAAGAGCTCACTGAGGACTGACTGACATCTTAATCTGTCCCCTTTGTGTGTGTCCGTCTTTCCCTTTCATCCTTCCCATCTCCAACTAGACAGCCAGAGGACTGGTACCTCCTTAATGAGCACCTAACCAAAGCTTGCAGTGCCAGGCAGAGCTAGACTGAGACCCAGCATGCCTGCTGATTCTGGCTGCCTAACCAGAGACGCTCAGACACACATTTATTTGTCAGACCGGTTGTGGTTTAACCCCAGCCAGCAACCGAGCACCATGCAGCTGCTCGCTCACTCGTCCCCCTCTGCTCTTGGGCTAAGATAAGGACAGTTCAATAGCTAAAATGGAATAATAATATGATAATCAATATTTTAGATAGGTAACAACAGCAAGGAAAAGGAATATAACACAAGAGAGAGAAATAGAACCCAAGGAAAGGCAAGTGGTGCCCACTGACGGATGCCCGCACAGCGATCTGCCTTTCCCCACCACCTCCCCCCAGTTTATGTACTGGGCATGATGGTCTATGGCATGGAATAGCTTTCCTGGCCATGCCCCCTCTCAGCTTCTTGTGTGAAACTGGAAAGTCCCTCACTTAAGATTAGCACTACCTAGCAACAGCGAAAACATCCCTGTGTTATCAGCATTATTCTCACACACCATCTAAAACACAGCCTGTACCACGTAGAAGAAAATTAACCCCGTCCCAGCCAAAATGAGGACAAGAGCTGTCAGTTCTTGCATCATGCTGAAACTTTAAGACTCAAGGCCACAGCTGGGAATGCTCAGTACGGCTGCAAACCACATGGGCTGAGCCGATTACACGTGTGTGTACAGAGGAGACAGAGCACAGCGGGAGCACCTCCAGGAGATGACACTATTTTTTTTTTTCAAGGGTGCTTTGAGGATAAGTGTTTCTCATGCTCTCTGCCTCGTTTGCTCTGCCCTTTCCAGCTCTCTCAGCCAGCAGGTGGGAGGTTGGAGGCTGTGGTCTCCCAGGCTGGCATGCTGGAAACAGGAGGGAATCCAGTAGCCTTATAGCCTGTTGTTTGGCTCCTCTCCAAAGAGACTTCGGAGTTCATCCTTTGGATCACAAATAGTGCACCTGCAGAGTAGTTTCTCTTTTTCTTGTGGCTGCTGCTGCAAGGAGAGCTGAGCAGAGGTGATGGCTGAACCCTCTTTCTTACAACCAGGTAGCTGCTTTTGACCTAGCGCACCTCTTCCTGAGGGCCTTCTCGTGAAGCAGAGGTGGACTTGGAGTAGAAGGTGATAGATTTTACTTGTCCTTCCCTTCGTTCTTCCTGTAGCTGAGGGCACCTGGCTGGGATGATTTACCAAGGTGGTAAAGGTTTTGGAGCACATCTCCTATGAGAAATGGCTGAGGTATCTGGGGCTGTTTAGCCTGGAGAAAAGAAGGCTCACGGAAGGCCTTATCAGTCTCTACAACTACCTGAAAGGAACTTGTAGCGAAGTGGAAGTCTGTTTTCCCTAGTAACATGCAATAGAACAAAAGGAAATGGCCTCAAGTTGCACCAGGGGAGGTTCAGGCTGGATATGAGGAAGAATTTCTTTACTGAAAGGATTGTCAGGTATTTTAACAGGCTGCCCAGGGAGGTGGTGGAGTCACCGTGCCTGGAGGTGTTTAAGAGACAGTTAGATGTTTCACTTAGGGAAATGGTCTAGTGATTGATAGGGCTGGGACAAAGGCTGGACTTGTTGATCTTAAAGGTCTCTTCCAGCTGAAATGATTCTATGATTCTGTCTCCTGCTAAGTCCTTTCTCTCTGCAGCGATGGAAGCAGAGGGGTAAATGCTGCCTCCAGCCAGAGGTCTGCTCTTGCTTTAAACGGGGATGAGAGCAGCACTACAGGGGTCCATCAGGTCTGCCAGGCTTTGGGTTTGTGTGGCTTTCCATCTGCTACTATTTCTCCTGCACAAAATGAAGGTGAGCATGAGCAGATCTTATTAGTAAATGAGACTGGAAGGATCCCTAAGGGATGGTGAGTTCTTTATCCGAGCCCTTCAGGCACCTCTTCAACCACTGACACTCAGGAGTTTGTGGTCCTCAGGAGGGTCAGGCCTTGGTTCCCTCTGGGGGCAGGTCTGGTGGGCTGCAGCACACATCTGGTGAAACAGAAAACAGAAGTGGTGGCTTCTGCCTGGGCAGGCTGTTTTCTTCTTGTCTAAAGCAGTTTTTTCTTGGGTTGAATTTTCAAGGAAGCAGTGCAGTTGCCAGGGAGCACAGGGAGAGTGGAAGCTGCAGTAGCACATGGGAGGGTGAAGCCCATCTTGGTGTAGTGTAGGAAAAGGAATTAATTCTCTCACCTTCAGAAAGCTGCATGGTCCTTTCTTGCAGTGCAACAGAGACAACACCCAGGCGAGTGGCAGTCATTCCCTTACCCCAGGAACCTTCATCCTTCTTCCCTAAGTGTGGTTACTGTGGCAACCACTGGCTGGATGATGTCAGCAGCAACCTGCTGAGCATCTGCTCTGGGAAAAATTCTCAGGGAGAGGCTAGAGATGCCTATGTTCCTCTGGCTAGGGGAGAGGCAACTTCGTCTTGCCTCCCAGACTCCAGCTATCCTTAGGCGTGGACAGGTGGAGGAGGCAGAGAGCTGCGAGAAGCCTCGCTGGGCTCTTGGGAGCTTGGGGCAAGGTGGAAAAGGGTCAAATGTATGAGTAGGTGAGCCTGCTTCCATAAGAAACTATCCTTCGAGCCATTTGTGTGCAGTGTTTGTGATTTCATGGCAGGTAACCTGGAAGCAGTTCTGTGCCTGCTCCTCCATAGCTGCCTGCTGCTTTCCTCCACTGCTTTGTGAGCTCTGGCTAGTCTACTTTCACCAGCCTGACTTCTAGGGCACCAAGGCTTTGGCAGCCTCATCTCCCCTAGTTTGAAATGTTCTTCATCGTGCTCCTGTTTTCCTGGGATCATCTTATTAGCAGGTGCTTCCTATGTTCCTTCTCATGAATACTCCATCACAGAGGGGTGGAGGTTGGAAGGGATCTATGGAGGTCATCTAGTCTAACCCCCCAGCTCAAGCAGCCCCAGGACCCTATCCAGGTGGCTTTTGACCGTCTCCAAAGATGGAGAGTCCACAGCTTCTCTGGGCAGCTGGGCCAGTTCCTCCTCACAGTAAAAAAAAAGTGTTTCCTGGTATCCATTGCCTCTAGTCTTGTTACTGAGCACGACTGAGAAGGTTCTGGTTCCATCTTCTTTGCACCCTCCCTTCAAATATTTATACATATTAACAAGGTGTCCCCCTGAGCCTTCTCCAGGCTGAACAGCCCCAGCTCTCTCATCCTTTCCTCACAGGAGAGATGCTTCAGTCCCTTAATCATTCTTGCCACCCTTCCCTGAACTCTTTCCAGTATTTCCCTGTCTCTCCTGTACTGGAGAGTCTAGAACTGGACTCAGCACTCCCGGTTATGGCCTCACCAGTGCAGTGTGGAGGGGAAGGATCACTTCCCTTAACCTGCTGGCTACATTCATCCTGAGTCTGGCCAGGATAGTGTCCTTTGCTGCAAGGGCATGTTGCTGGTTCATGTTCATCTGGGCATCCAACAGGACCCCAGGTTCTTTTCCGCCAAGCTGCTTTCCAGATGGATGGTCCCCAGCATTTACTGGTGCCTGGGTTATTCCTTCCAAGGCGCAGGACTTCGCACTTCTCCTCATTGAACTTCATGAGGCTCCTGCCAGCCCATTTCTCCAGCCAGCTGAGGTTCCTCTGGTCAGCAGCAGCGTGAAACTCTGGTGAATCACCCACTCACCCTAGTTCTGTGTCATCAGCAAACTTGCCAAGGTTACAGGCTGCCTCATCATCCAGCTCATTTGTGAAGGTGCTAAACGGGATCAGACCCAATACTGACCCTTGGGGTACATCACTACTTACTGGCCTTCAGCTAGACTTTGTGCTACTGGTCACAACTCTCTGGGCCCAGCTGTTTTCAGCCCCCCTCACTGTTTCCTCACCCAGCCCATACTCCCATTGTCTTCTCTGTGAGGATCAAATAGTGTCAAATACCTTACTAAAGTCACGGTAAACAGTATCCACAACTTCCCTTCATCCACCAATCCAGCCATTTCACAACAGAAGTTGATCAAATTGGTCGAGTGATTGACACTTCAGGAAGACAACAAATGATCCCAAAGATACTAATCAGTGAGCAGATGCCTTTAATATGAGGAACTAATGATCGTCCTGGCTGGCAAGTTGTTAGTGTTCAGCCACAAGCCATGGGAAGAGAACTGGGAGGATCTGTAAGGTGCTGGAACTGGGAGGACAGTTCTTTGAGGCATGGGAAAGTGCTTCCAGAGCCAAGAAAGGATCATGATGCTAGGAACTTGCTCCCGATACCCGCCCAACCTGATGTGTGAGAGTGCCCCTTTGCCAAGGCAGCCCTGGCGCCACCCTGTCCCGCAGCAGCTGGAGCGGGGAGGAGGAGGAGGAGGAGGAGGAGGTGAGGAGGAGCAGCAGCCTGTTACTGCCTGCCCTGGGGAGCCAGCCAGCGTGTGCTCGTCCTCCAGGAGCCATGTGGGTAGAAGTCCCTCCTCTGCAGCACAGCTTCCCTCTCCTCACTCCTTACACAAAGCATTGCCTCCTCCACTCCATAACAGGGGCGTTCAGGTACCCCTTTGCCATCACTGCATCATTAGCTATTTTTTTTCCTATTGCTGCCTCGTTTGCTCTGTGGGCTCTGACCCCAGCGCACTCACCAGGAGACTTGCATGGCTATGCACATCTAGGAGCTCGCTGCTGTCTTGTTAGACTCTGCCTACCTGGGAGTTATGTGCAGAAAACGTATTGGAAGGGCTCCTGGCAGACAAGCTCCTTTGGCACTCCGTATAATCCCTGGGAGATACTGAATGGCTGAACCTGCTGAGGGCATTTAAAAGCTCCTAAGAACTCCCTCAGCTTACGGGGAGTTGTATTGGTCTTTATGGTTTCAGTATACCACTGCAGCAAAGCACTGTCAGCTCTGTAAGCCTTCAGCACGGGAACAAGGGAGAGACAATGCCAGAAACATTCCCAGGTCACAAGGCAACTGCCTGTGCCGATCCAGGTTGTTCTACCCCATGATTTAGCCTGCTAGATGTGCAGCTCCAGCAACTAGCAGCTTCTGTTCTGTAAACAGGATATTGCTGAGCACTGAGATGCTCTCTTTGCTTGTTACTGATGAGAGCGACCTGTCGTTTAAATGGACACTGTTGTCCATCAGGTTGCCTTTCTGCTCACCAGCTCTAGCTGAACCTCTGGCTCGACGCCCACAAAAGCTGCACAGCAAGCGGTACCTGGTTAAAATTCAGAGGCAGGAATTGCTTCTGCACTTGGCCTGTTTCAAGCAATCTGAAATAACTCAGATACGGTTGTCTGTTTCCTCCAGGTGCACTCTGCAGTTGTACTACAGCTGCTCGTGTGCAAGTTAAACAGTTTATTCCTGCAGCATGGATGCCAAGGAAACAGAGTCTTCATGCACTGCAGTTTAGAGAGTTCCTGCCTGCCAGGACAACACTGATTGTGGCCCTGGTAAAATGCAGTTTCCTCATGAAAGAGAGGTGTTCCTGACTTGGTGTCCTTCTCCAGCCTAATGCGTGGAGGCTGTTGGTTCAGCTGACTTTGAGCAGAGCCTAGGAGCAACGTGGAGCAGTGTTGGTCCCTGTTTGAGTGTGCACTCGCAGATTTTGGGGGTGGAGGTGTGAAGAATGGCTATAGGGGACCACGAGCCTACCTCAGCCTTGGTAACCTGGAGACTGACACATCTCGTGAGGCGGGCCCTATGCAGAGAGCGTAGGCTGGTTTTAGGCCGAGCTTCCCAATGCTCACTGTCTTCTAATCCACTACAGTCTCATTAGTTGCCTTCCCTCAACAATTTTGGCAGAGAAAGGATTTTCCCCAAATGCCCTTGAGACAATGTTGCTGGAAATCTACCTGTTGGCACAGGTTTTTGAGCTGCTTTCTTCTCAGTTATCTATTTGACAGCCTGGTGTTAAGGGTGCTCAACTTTCTGATGGCCCAGCAGCAACAGCACAGTCCTTCCTACTGGAGCACACTTCTTCCTCCTGTCAATACAGGGACAGAGGTGGATTGTCATTGCAAGCAGCACGTGGCCCTGGATGACACATCTCTTAAAGTGCCAGGATCTGAGGCAGATCCCCTGGTGCTGCCTGCTGTTGCAATACAAAACTCTGCCATTACTACTTGTAGGTGTGACATAAGCTTTGCAGTACGATGTCTCCATCAATGGGGCATAAACAGCAGTAGGAAAACCTGTTTGATCCCTGTAGTGGCTTAGGAAGAGATAACAACTCTTTGGTAAAGGACTCTGTGAGTTACCCTGGGACTTCTTCTGACAGAAAACCTCCAACCTCAGCCCCATGGGGTCATCCTGTTCACTACCTATGTTTCCTCCTCTGGCCCTGACAAATGTTATACCCTGCAGAGGGAGGAGGAAGGCACCTGCAAAGGATTATCCTTGTGTCTCTCTTGAACTTGGATGTTCCAGGTGCCAGGTGCAATAAGTAAATTACATATCCCTAGTAAGTCATCTATCTGTCCAGGGCTCTCATTCTCCCACTTGCTGGACTGTTGCTTTCCAGGATGAAAAGAAATCTAGAAGTAAGAGGCTTCTGCCTTTTATTCCAATTATGCCAGCTGGGGTGAATTGACACCAGAATGCTCTTTCATTTCATAATAGTCATGTCCAAATTCCTCTTTCCTTTTTTTCTTGCTATTGCAACTACCATGAGCTCCATTGCCTGTCGGACCCTTGTACAAGTGGAGTGTGTCCTGTGAACCCCTGCCACCACCCACCCCACCACAACCAGTCATTACCTTCTCCTTTAGCACACAGCTGGATGACAACTAGAGGCCTCATCAGTAGGCAGGGTAAGAGTTAAGAACTACAAATGTGTAGAAAGACATCACATCAGCCTGATGCTCAGTGACAGGAATGCTTTCACCACAGGAGAGAGGGTCGTACCAGGCAGGGGTGAGTGGTTGAAAGCTGGAGAGTGGGATGGGATGGTTCGGGTTGTCATCCAGGCTGATGTGAGCTGACTCACAGAAACGTGGGTTAGTAAACAGCAGCGAGCTGGGAAAAGAGCTTGAAGTCCTGTCCCTTCTCACATTCGAAACTTGTGTTCCTCCGAGTTGCTGGGCAAGTCCCCTTCCCCAGGGCTGAAAAGCCAGATTTATTACCACAGACGGTTTGGGCTGTTCTTTGGGTGTCAGCTTCCCTCGCTGGCCCTTTGTTGACATCTCAGGGCCCCTAACCACTGCTGGCAACCCAGGCACAGCCAGCCATCCCAGTCCTGCAGCCCTTCCGTCCACAGCTCCTTCTCATCACAGCTCACCCTGGCTTTCCCCCTACAGCTCCGGTCGGCAGCGGTTTGGTCACGCAAGCATCTCTGCTCGGGAGAACCTGGCTGCTGGTGGGCAAAGTCTGTGTCCTGGAGAGCAAACAGCACACAACGTGGCTGAAAGCCCTCCAGGCTGCAGCCAAGTCACGGCTCGCTTTTTTGTGCTGTTAATCAGCTCCTTCTGTGCCGGGCTGTACTACACTGCTGCTTGGCATCTCCTGCCTGTCACGTTTCCAGTCCACTCATAGTGGGACCACGTTCCATAGTCTCAACGCTATAGATGTTATGTTTTTCAGTTTGCACATCACCCCTTCTTCAATAGCTGTCTTACGCAGTTGTTCGTTGTTCCTTGATGAACAACAGGCACCCTGGTGAGCTTTACTCACTGCTCCATTGGCTGCACCACCACAGGAATCGTATTTTCTGTTTTCCAGGCCTGTAGCACATATTTTTTGCCTATCCCAGTAAAGGGAAGGACCTAATCGGTTCCAGTCCTTAGCAGCAGTTTCAGGTGCCTAAATCTCTACGAATCAGACCTTAAGTCTGGAGTAGCGGGATGGGGAAAGGGCCATCCATGATAAGCCATCCACAATCCCTTCTGAGGAGTGTAGCAATCAAAAATCCTTGTGCTGTGCCTGTTTCCAGCCCCCCACGTGGAGGGCAGCTATTGATCCAGGCTGAGTGAGCACCCAGATTTCACAGCAGTCAGCCAGCGCTCCTTCTCCCTCGCAGCTCCTGCCTGGCCTGGCAGGGGGAAGGAGAGCACCTGGGCCTGTGGTTGCACGATGCCGGGAAGCTGCACGTAGGCAGCCTCACTGTCGTAACGGCAGCCTTCATCTTCATCCCAGCTCATTTGCTGGTGCCCAGCTGGTTTGCCCCTGAGGGATGATGTTTCAACAGGAGGAGGCCACAGGCGCGCAGACAGAGCGGGGCAGCCGCCACGCCACTGAGGTTGCTACCGTGGCGTGCCTGGCCCCTAGAGAGCTAGGGCTGCGGTCAGATGGCCCACAGGCCTGGCTGGAAACAAGAGTCAGGCTTGGCACCTCGGTGAAACACAGAGAGGGAGCGCTCTGCTCCTCTGCAGGCAGAGCTGAAACACACCAGCCAGGCGAGGGCATGCTGGGGAGCTGGGGCCTGCTGGTGCTTGTCCTGGTTGCAGATGGAGAAGGCCAGGGAGTCAGCCCACCTGCGCCTGGTGTGACCTTGAGATGCTACTGGCATTGGGGGCCTGGGGGTGCCACCTTCCTGAGGTGCTGGGGAGAGACACCCCAGGCTCTCACTTTTCATAGAGTCACAAAATCACAGAATGGCAGGGGTTTGAAGGCACCTCCAGAGATCATCCAGTCCAACCCCCTGCTAAAGCAGGTTCCCCTCAATCAGGTCACATAGGAACGTGTCTAGGTGGGTTTGGAAACCACCAGAGAAGGAAACTCCACAGCCTCCCTGGGCGGCCTGTGCCAGGGCTCCCTCACCTGAACAGCAAAGGAGTTTTGCCTTGTGTTCAATGGTACTTTTTGCTGTGATAGTGGCCAATGTGGCAGCACTCTGTGCGAAACGTCCCCTTGGAACTGCTCTGGGGAGGGCATTGTGACTCGTGGAAAGGAGTGGTGGGTGTTGGCATGCTCTGAGCATCCTCCTCAGTGGAGCCAGGAGCAGTACAGCATGTTGTATCCCCAGTGAAGAGATGCTTTAAGTCCCAGGATCCCCGTTCTTGTCCCCAAGGCACTGCTTGCTCACCCACCATCCTCTCTGCCTCTAGCCAGACCAGCTCTGACTCTGCCCCTTGTGCCACATGCTTAAGCCTGCGTTCCCATCAGCTTTGCTGGTGCTGCCAAGGCCCAGTCCATGGCATTACAGTGCTAGAGGATTCTCCTTAGTGTAAGCCATGGTGTTCCCACAAGCATGCATGCACAACACAGAAGGCTGAAAGACATTGCATTAGAAAAGAAAGTTAAGAAAGAAAAGCAGTGCATTTCATGTTGCAGCCTCTTGGAGGGACCAAAGAGTATATTTTCAGAACAACTCGAAAAAGTGAGGGTGAAAAAAAATATATATATAAGCTTAGCTGTGAAACACAGTACTTGTCCTGCTTTCTGCCTTCCCTTGGGATTTGTTCTTCCCTTCCCACTGCAGGTACCTGCACCCTGGCACAATGCTGGTCCCTGGCCATACAGGACAAAGAGAGGCCCTACACCCTGCACCTTGCACTTGTGTGTTACAAGGGTGTTGCTCTGTTTTGGATGAACCTGTGCTGGGCCAAAAAAAAAGCCCAAAAAGCAAACATTTCTGAGCCATTTTCAAGTCTCCCCTGAAAAGGGTGAGCAGATGCCCAGCAAACTCGGCCGCTCCATCTCCGACAGCTCTCGCCCCTGTCTAAGGAGTACTGCTGGCACACTGCCTGCTGAGACCCTGCTTTTCTCGGAAGGCACCCTGTTTCTCCATGAGGACTGTAGTTCTGAGCCAGCAGTCACTCTCCTGCCTGTGAGAGTAACAGCCAGCCAGCTCATGGCGTGGCTGGGCACCCTCACCCACTTCTGTGCCTAGGAATAGAAGCACAGAGCCCAGTGTCTCAGTTTCACTCTGAGGAGTAAAACCACCTCCCCCCAACCGTAGCTGAGAGGCAGCTGTGTGCTGGGCACAGCCTGATCTCTCTGCAGAATGGAGAGTCAGTCTCCCAAGAGAGAGCAGAGAGAGCTCAGTGGGGAGAGAGTCAGCATCCCAAGCTGGTCCTCCAGAGCATCCTCGGGGCAGCTCAGCCCACCAGCTTTGCTCTTCACTTAAGTATGTGCAGCTGGCCTGACCCAAGCCACCCTGCAATTCCTCAAGGATGGGTATGTGTATGGAGGCATTAGGTTTCCTCTGGCAGGGCTGCTCCAGCTGACCCAGCACCACCACAGACACACTTTGGGACTACCCTTGCTCAGTTTGAGGCTTGTTATTAGGTTGGAAAGAAGAGGCCTTCATTCTGGGGACAAGGTTTTACCCCTTATTTCCATGGACCTTTTTCTCTAGGGCTGAATGGCATTTCCCTTCATCCCACATTGCTGCCTCCCAAAGCATGGGGTGTGATGGCTTCTTAGCATTAGTCATCACTCCTTGGTGAAATACAGTCTTTTTGCAAGCCGTCTCCTTCATATGACAGCTAGCAGCTTTACAGGTGGAGGAGTCTTCATCCCAAATCCCTCCGCGTGCCCACCATACCTCAGGAGCTATAGGAACAGATGGTTGGTCACACACTCGATGGTTGCTTCACCAGGGTCCCACTGCCCCATGCAGCTGGATCCAGCCTAACCAAGTGATTGCAGTGACCTGGCCTGCCTCTTACCCTGGCCAAAGGTTTGGCAACCCTAAAGCCACCCATCCAGTCACATTGCATTGAATGAACTTGTCCCAGCATAGGTCCAGGCCACAATAAATGCAGGACCCAGAGGCAACAGGCTGGCTGTTCCCAAAAGACAGTGTTGCTCCAAAGCATGAAGGGCTGCTGTCAGTTCATCCTCTCTTGCACCTTTGCAAATTCCTTAACAGCTTTCAGTAGCTAAAGATTCTCTCAATCCAGGCTCAGCTCTTAGAGCTTCCCTATCTTGCCTTGAGAGTTTAAAGAGGCGTTTTTCAGGGAGCCTCAGCCTGATGGACACTGCGCAAAGCGAGAAGAGTTGGAGGCTGTTTTTCACTGAGACCAGATTCCTATAGCGCAGCACTCTGCCCTAGATATCTGGGGATGTACATCAGTCCTGGGCTCTCTGCTCCTTCCTCTCTGATTCAGCCCCAGAGCTGAGCTTGGAGGCTCTGAGCAGCAGGGACAGCTGCACTGGCCTCAGTGGTCTTCCTTGGAAGGTCCTGCTTGGGCCTAAGGAAGGCCACCCATTCACTTGCCATGAGGGTTCCCTGCAGATCCCAAGGCAGAGTGACAGACAATGGGTTAGCCCAGGCCACATGGTTAGGCAGCCTGAAACCAAGGAAGGGGCTCAGTCCAATTGTCCAGCAAGAGATGGTGTTGGCACTGGTTGTTGCCGCATTGCCAGGTTGTAGGGAGGCTCAGGAGCAGGTGTGTTTTGTGCAGGGAGGTTTCTGGGAGCTGCCAGGTGCTGCCTACACTTTGCTTGCTGTGCACGGGGTCCCTGCAGGGCTAGGGGAAGGAAAAGAGCAGATAGCAATGAAGTGATGGAGAGTTTGAAGGAAATCCAACCGAGACACCCTGAGAAACAAACAAGCAATAAAACCCCAGACAAAAACAGAGCTCCGCACCCAGCTGGGTCCCACTCCGGGAGCTGCCAAAAAAGCATCCTTGGCTCAGAGGCAAGCAGTCATAAACGCAGGGAGAGACTTCACAGGGAGTGAAGGTTTTACCTGTCGAGCAAGTTCAGAAGTACCTTCGCCCACCATCTGGGAGTGTTGAGCATTGGCAGGCAGGCCTCCCACCCCAGCCTTCAGCATAGCAGCAGGAGGAGGAGAAGGGCATCAGCAGGCCTGTTTTCTCTGTGGCATCCAAGCCAAGAAACTGGCCATTTGTAGAGGGGATAATCCCTAGGGAAGGTGGGGAGAGCTCTTGGGCCAAGCAGGATAACCTCTTACCGATGCTGGGGAGACTGACAGGGAAGGCTGAGTACCTGTGCAGTTTTTGGCAGTCTGCTCGTGGTTTTGCCCACCCTCCTTGGACTCAAACCTTCACCTGGAGAAGGCTCCACTCAAACCTGGAGAAGCAGTCCTGCCCACTTGTAAGGCTGGCCGCAGTCACCTTGCCCCACCAGCCCCACCGCTTTGCCTCCTGTGCTGCTCCATCCCCGCTCACTCTTGGGCACAGGTCCTCCTCGACTTGATCAGCAGGACAAACCTTCCCTGCCCACAAAGCTGAACTCGTGCTCATGGGGCAACTGAATAAAGCACCACGTGGGGCAAAGGCCCTGTTCTGCTCTCTACCGGTTTTCCTTCCCTTTCCCCCAAATAAATGAGCTGCCACAGAGAAAGACAAACGCCTTTGTTTCCAGAGCGGGAAGGACTGTCAGAATGGCACGTCTCTCTGCATCTTGTCAGGGGCAAGAGAAGAGCCCCAGGCCCAAGGGGAGCCTTGCCACACAGCACAAGTTCTTGCTGACAGTGCTATTGTTAAGAAGGGGTGCATTTTGGGAGGGCCAGGGCTTTTGCCCCCTGCTTGTTTCTCTCCAAGAAAGTCACGGCTGATGCCTGCTTGCCCAGGGAGGCTTCCCTCCCCGGTGGCCCTTATCCTGAACAGACACCAGCTTGGCACTCACCAAGAGGTGTGCGGGAAGGCCTGTGTTTCTGGACCTCTCCCTGTGTCTCCTGTGTGCCAAGCACCCCATGGGGTGCCAATAGAGAACTCTAAAGAAGTGGCCTTCTCTTGGGTCTGCACAGCACCAAGCTCAAGCCACTCCAATCCAACCTCTGCACCCAGCAATGTGCCTTGGGTGGCTCCTTCCAGGAACTCACAAGCAACAAAGCTAGTGAAACAAGCCCAGAATTCTCACCCTCTCCAGGCTGAGGGACACTGTTCCAAGAGCCTGGCCTAGGCTGATTCCTGCAAAGCACCTGTCCCACTTGGGGCAAGTTTACACAACAGCAGTCCTTGTAGGGATATTGCTTTCCCTCTAAGGTTGCCTCCTTATCATGGGCTTGACTTGAGAACTACTTTCATCTTTACATCTTCCCTTTGAAGGGGAGGAGGTGCATTATATTAATGCTTGAAGCTGTCTGACTAAATGTAGACAGTGCAGAGGCCAGAAGAAGCTCACTGGTTGTCTCTGGTTGGTTTGGTGGGATTGGAAATGATACATCCCAGCTGTCGCCTGCGTCTGGAGCAAATGCCTGAGGGCCTGGAGGTCCACACCTCTCAGATGTCCAGGGTTTCTGAAGCTGCACAATAAAACAATTAGACTGTAGGATTAAAGGCTGTGGATCTCCAGGGCAAAAGTGAACAGGCATGAACAAGCTGTCTGGATCCAGGGGTGCAGGGGACACCACGTGAACCGTGGCAGCATCATTTCAAACTGTCACCAGCCTGGGGTCTAGGGTAGGAGGGGAAGTCAGGCAGGTCTAGTCATCCTGTTGGGTAACCATCATCAGTAACTGGAGCCAAGGGGAAGTGATAAACGTCTTTCTGTCGAGGAGGGAGCTTCATAGCAGTCCCACTTCTGTTCCTTGATGCTTCTGTGTTGTCATGTCCATGGAAATGTGCCCAGCCTCTTCCTTCACCCTCAGGTAGTGACTTCTGCCCTCTCCTTCTAGGCTCCCTTGCCGTCATTTACTTTGCCTTTGCCAAGAAAGAAGCTAAAGGCATTAATGCCCTTTCCAGGTCTGGGGGAGTCCCAGGGATCAGCACCCTGGAGTGAGCTAGAGCCAAGCCTCTAGTTGGGCCAACAGCCTTTGGCCTCAAGCTGTACCTGGTGAACCTGTTGTAGGCAGCATAGACCTGCCCCACAGACTGGCTACCTATGGAGTATACAGGCTCCATCCAAAATTACCTGACTGGCTGGTAGACTCTCCCTTTTACACTAAGAGTGAAGAGCAGGCTTCATGCTGCAAGAAGGCTACCAAATCATTGGCACATAGATGCTGCAAGTGAACACCCAGCTCTCTTTTCCCAGGCTCCTGCTGCAAAGAGGCTAAGCAGAAGCTGTCACTATATCTAATCCACCCCTTGTTGCATCGGTGACCCTACTCCCTAACAAAATGTATCTCAACCAGTAGCCCGTGGGCCAAAAAGCTCCATAAAATCCACAAAGCTGTCACACAGAAAAGTCCCCCCACTCATGCACGTGGCCCAGCAGCCCATTGGGATGTCAAGATCTGCACCCCCAGCCAAAGCCAGAAGTCTGTCAGTGCTCAGCCTCGATGTCTGTCATAACAAGAGCAACACTACAGTTCCATAGGAAAAAAAAAGCCACATTGTTTACTTGGGTGCAAAGTACATCAACACTCTTTGCTCCCTTTTCCCAAGCCTCTCAGCTCCACTGGAATGTGGACTGGTCCTTGGCTTTCTCCCAGAAAAATGAGATGGTCCTTTGTTTGGGAAAGGCTGAGGAGCCCAACCCTCGAGCACAGGGCAAAAGAGAGGGAGGGTACATCTGCATCGCCAGTGCTGGGGGAGTGGGAGCTTGGGCTCCTGACAAAATGGCCTGTATTACCAACCCCACCAGCCGCTGCTCTGAACCTGCCCCAGCTCCAGATATGGAGGAGGGAGCCAAGGAGACCCCAAGTATGGACCCTATCTTTTGCCATAAGGTGTAGCCAGTTGACACCTGGCCAGGGCTGACTGCCCAAAGGCAGCTCTTCCCAAACACTGCAGGCAGGCAAAGCCCAGCTTTGGCATTGGTGGGGTGCTTCAGTCTGAGAAGCAGAAGAAGATGGTGAAGCTAGAGGTGAAGACTTGATGATCTTAAAGGTCTTTTCCAACTCAAAAGAATCTATGAAGAAAAGCGTGGCAGGGGAGAGCACCTGATAATGGATGGGTGAGCTTATTGGCAGGGGCGGAGATGGCTCTGCAAAGGGGTTCCTCAGAGAGATCCCCTTGCAAAAACTCCCCGAAAGAGCAACACAGCCTCACCACAGCAGTGATGCGCATGAGCCTGTCAGCCCCAGAGGGGGCTCTGCAACAGGGTGGGAACCAACAGCACTGCAGGAGGTGACGCATCCCAGCGCTTCACACTGCATCCAAACCACGATAGCATCACATCAGAGAGGAGTTGCTCTCCCCAAATAGCATAAGCCTCAGGGAAGGGAGGGTGCCTGGCTCTGCTGAAACACTCATTTCAGCAGCCGATCCCAGGATAACTGACAGCTTACTAGCGAGAGGGTAATTGTTCTTACTGGCTGAAGGGTGGCAGGCAGCGGCTGCCTAACAGGGCTCAGCACCGCCTAACTGTTTGGGGCACCAAGTGAGGGATGGTACATGATAATGAAACCCCTGAGGGAGTTCTAGGGGGGTTGGGGGACCCCATGTCAAGCAGCGGAGTACAGTCCCAGCTGTGCTGGCTCTGGCGCACTGTCCCTGAAAGGAGGATGCGTCCTTGTTGGGGAATGATGAGCTGTGCCACCCACAAGACCCTAAAGGAGGGCAGTTCCACGTCCACCCAAGCCAATTCTCTTTTCTCTAGCTCTTGCTGCCTGGTGGGGCCCTGTTGCTTCTTGGAAAGACCAAAGTTGGCCTTTTTTCCTGCCTTGTCTTCAGCTTGGCTGTGCTGATGCCCTGTGGTCCCATGTGCTCTGGAGGCTTGCCAAGCATGAGATGTGCTCCTAACACTGGCTCGGGGGCTATCTGCAGGCAAACACATTTGCCAGGGCAGATACAATAGCTATTGCAGGGTGCATCTCAGTCACAAAAACCCAACACACGCTTCAGGCTCCCCGCCAGCCTTACCTCCCAAGCAGCTCTGATGCCATCTGTGCCATGTGTGGAGACTAACATCACATTTCACACCCTAGGTACCACCAAGAATGCACCAAAAAAAGGGGTGTTTTCGGGCTTCTTTGTCATTCCTGCCAGCAAAGCCTCTTCAAGGAAACCCTTTCCTTCAGGATTGTCATTCCAGGCTGGGTTTTTACACACATTACTCAGTGAAAAACGGCATGCAGCTGAGTTTCGGTCTCAAGGGTGTTGCAGGAGAACGTGCTTGAATTCCACAAACATACTTCTCCTGAGCACCACTTCTTGGAAGAGCTGAAACCAGCACCTGGGTTCCTGTAACATGTTCAAACACGGCATCCACTTAAGGTTTGCATATAAATTACAGCAAACCAACCCCTGACCAGTACATCTCAAAAGTCACTTTAACAGACAACAACCCCGAGACAGGGAATATGCCTCAGCAGGTCGTCCGTAGGCTTGAATAGGCTCAACAAATGGCAGGTTTCTAAGGCACTGCAAGGACACCAATTTGGGTATTACAGCAGTGCAGAGCCAGTAGCCACAATCAGCCTGCAGCTCTCCTGCTCTGGTACATCAGTGCCAAAACATCTGACTCTCCTGCACGGGGCTGCATTTCCTTGCCCTTGAACACCCAGCACTAACCAGCAGCCCAGGGATATTCCTTAGCGTCACGTTTTAGCACAACCTTCCATGGCTCACAGTGCAGGCCCTCTGGAAGTCATTAGCCAACATCCAGACTGGCGGTGGCCATGTCTTCACCTCTAGAGTCAGCATTTGCTGAGCTTGTAGCTCTGCCTTTCAAAACACGTCACTTCTCCAAGGTTAGGTTTGAAACCTTGCCCGTGTTGCCTGCACAACGCACGCTGCACCCCCAACTCATTTTCACTTCTATCTTTTCCTTTCTTTCTGTTTCTTCCACTTGACATGTTTAAAGAAAACCGGGAATCCACACCACCAGCTGATTTCCCGTTTTCTTTAAACGAGAGCAATCTCATCAGTTTCGAACTGCACGGCAGGGTTGTGCGAGGTCTCTAATTGTACTTTGCCCGCAGGAAAGCTTAAGCCTTACTCCATTCACCTTCCAGCTCCCAGCAGGCCTGCGACTGCCCAACTTGCTGCAAGGCTTTTCTTAACTTGCATTTGCAGCTCTTGGAAATACTCTGCATGCAGCAGCCACCCGGTCCAGGCTGCGTCTCGGCAACCTCTCTGTGTCACAACCAAGAATATGTTTTCCTAAAGCGTCAGGCCACCCCTCTTCGATTTGCCTTTGCTGTGCTGCCCTGGGCTAAGTGCTCTTAAACTGAAATGCAAATGGCCTGAAGCTTTCCAGAACCAGTCACCACCTGTCTGGGACTAAAGATGTGCTAACTCCACCGCTCCAGCCTCACAGTCAGGATCCTTCTAGTCCAAGTCCATCAAAGGCTTGGCACTTTGCTGCTGCGCTGACATTATTTCTAGCACCGTCAGGTGAGGAGTCCTCCTGCCTGTCAGCCAGGCTGAGCAGCTAATCCAGATCAGTTGGCGGATTCTTGCTGTTCTTGCATGCTAGAAAGGCAGTGGAATGGCTTAGACCATCCACCTCCACAGGCTGATCTGTGCTGCCCATGGCCACATCTTGGCTCCCTCCCTGCCCTCCAAGCCGGGATGCTATGCCTATCCTGTAGCTGAAGGGCTGCCACCATGGCTGACAGACAAGGAGTACTTCCTTCCTTGCCATGCCCAGGATGGATTTATACCCTAGAGGAGAGATGAAGCCTGGTCTGAGCAAACAGAGGAGAGTGGAGGAGGAGGTGGGGGAACATAGATCTGGGGAGCTCCGGGGATGCACTCTGAGGTGTGTCTAACAAATCCTGGTGTCATTAGCATAAGCAGGAGTCGTTCCCGCTTCCCCAAGCTCTAATCTCAGGCTTACCCAGCCAAATCACTTTGTCCAGGCACCCTTTGATAACATTTGCAAGATCGTCATTACCACCAGGGAACACACTTCCATATCAATTAAACGAAAGCGAAGTCTCTGGAGTCAGCAGGAACTGGAGCCTCACAGACGGCTCCTAGCCCAGGAAATTGGACGTGGTTGGAAATGTGTCAGCAGGCAAAGCTTGGGAGGTCCTGGTGTGGCCAGCTCCTGACGTGAGGCTCCATGTCCGTGAGATAATAGATCTGAGTACAGCGCGCCTGGTCCTGCATTTAAAATAGCACAGCCCACATAACACACAGTGGCTGAACAGGTACATAGATGCTCTCCCCGTGGAAAGATGTTGCACATCCCTGAAGGAGTAATTGCAGCCGAAACAGGCTCTTGCCAGCTGGAGAGCAGTATATACAGGTGGACTTTGGTCACGTAGTCTCCACAGGCTTTTTAGCCAGGCCCTTTCCAAGTCCTCTGAGGTCATGACTTGGGCTTTCCCATCTATCTCTGGGTCTCTCTCAAGTAGATCTGGGGGGAGATCTTCAATCTTTTGCTTCAAACACTTGCCTTACAGGGCCATTTCTTTGGTAGCTGCCAAACCACCTTGGTTAGAGTCACCCAACAACTCAGCCCAGCAGTTCAATTCAACCTCATGGTGTTCAATAGCTGGATTCCAGCCCCCAGCACACAGGACCAGTCCTAGTATGTTGAAAGCATACCAACGCCTATCAGCTCAACTAGAAGACAGGCCCTGAATCAAAGCTACTCACAGTGATGAAACTCACCCTTAGCAACCATGTTTCCCTCTTCAACCTAAGATAAATTACAGCTTTGAGGTCGGGAGGGGTGCTCAAGAAACTGTGCCGTCTCAGCAGGGAGAGATGAGCACAGGCTCTTTGGGTGTCAACAAGAGTACAGGAAAAAGGCTGAGGCCTGGTAGAAGCGCTACAATGAGCAACAGATTGGGGTGTCTGGTCCCTTCTGTGGGAGCGATGGGTCATAGCCAGCGCCAGGGCATGACCTCAGGCCCCAAAGGCAGCAGCAGCAGCTCTTGGAGGGCTGTCTGGGACTGCTCACTGTACAAGGGCAATTTGCACTTTCCAACAAAGAGTGAGCAGACAGGGACACTGTGCAAGGAAAGGCTAGAGAGAGGGTAGCTAGTTGCTACCAGGAGCCAGGCTGTCTCTGAATCATGGGCCACAGAGAAGGTCAGGAACACAGGGTCAGGAGCTGGTTGGGATGTCTGGTCTCTAGTTCAGGATGTGCTTGGTGGAGCCTTTGCTGAGATTTCTGGCCTTTTGTGTGTGCGCTGGCTGCGAATTTGGTCTGCCCTTGCTGCGGCTCCTGTCTCTCCTACACGCCCTTCTCTTGGCTCCATCCTGTCCAGGACACACCATCCCAGTTTGGAGAACACAGGTGCAGATACAAACCCTGCCTGCCTCACCCTCGTAACCAGAGATGAGGCACTGAGGAAGCAATATCCCACAGACATGACTTTCTTCTCCACACTTGCAGCTCCCTCAGGCCAAGGGCACTGTTTGCAGCAGCGGCGTCAGGTTCACTCACTCCCTTCGGCTTGGGCAAAGAAGATCTTTTGCTTCCCAAGGCACAATGCAGATCAGCATCTCTTCCCTATAACATAAAGTAAGGATTTGCCATATGATGCAGGAAAGCTTTCCTGGTGAGTAAGAGCCTGGCTGGAAGGGTAGAGGAAACTGCTGAGTTCCCACACAGTGGAAGAAGCCCATGCCACCGAGGTCTGCTGTGATCTGTCCTCATCTTCCTCATCTCCATCCTTTGCAGATTGGATGAGCTGATAAGCTGCTGGCATATCCCCTAGCTGGCTGGCCCATCACACACTCACAAGGAGTGGGGTGACGAAAGGTGAGGGTTGCCAGTTCTAACCAGCCTGCCTCTGCCCTTCTCAACCCACAATGGCTCTTCCTACCCTACATTGCTCCTGAAAACAACAGGCGAGCACCCCAGCACGGTCAGCGTGG
>WBNH01010397.1:0-30844 GCA_013401255.1 Urocolius indicus | reverse complement strand
TTTTTTTTCTATTGTTGTTATTGTTTAATTAACATTGCCAATAATCATCAGAACTACACATTCAAGTCTATGTTGACTTTAGCACTTGTGTTCTTGATCTGCAGACTGCAATGTATTTACCTGTCACAGATGAAACTATACACTTCACTTGTAAGAGAGAACAATATACTTTATCGCTATAAAACAGTGAGTTAACATTCAATGGTAAATGAAACAGCAATTGCACAAAATTTGATGGCAAGGTACACTTGATTATTTACAGTAAAGAGGACAGAGTCAGACAAAACTGTCAGGGAGACCCTCACATTGAGTCATGAGGTTCAGAAAGAACCTCTTTTCTTTTGAAACATGTTTTGGGTTTGTCTGTTGCAGTTTGTGTACAGTACTGGTCCTTTTAAGAAGTTGTTTGAAGCTCCCCTAGCTCAGAGTCGGACTCATCTCTGGCCAAGGCTGAGCCAATCAAGCCCATCTGTGATCAGAAGGGAAAATCTGCAGTGAGAAGATAAAGTGAATGAGAGTAAATGGTTGAGACTAGTCAACTTGAGGAAGGAAAAAACAAAAATTAATCTGCTATCAATCAAAAACATAACAGGAAGAAACCATATAGTGGGATCATGATGAACAGCATGATCAGCCCTTTAAGAACACCTTAGCCCCACCCCTCCCCTCTTCCTAGGCTCACGCACCTGATATTTACCTCTTCCTCCACTGAACAGCACCCACACGGGCAGGGAATGAAGGTTTCAGTCAGTCCTTTCCCAATGGCTCTAGCAACTTGTCTTGCCTCAGGCCAGACGGGCTCCTTGCCTGTCCACTGCTCCAGTGCAAGGCCCCTCATGTGCCAGGCAGCCCTGTGTGGGCTGCTCCAACATGTGTTCATCCTGAGGGCTGCAGCTCCTCTCCACCTCTTGTGTGTGTCTCTGTGGCCCGCAGGTTCTCCAGTACAGCCCATGTCATGGCTGCCTCCTCACACAGTCTCTTGCTCATCCAGGTACAATCACTCAACTTGGTATGGGGTCCTCAGCAATCACGTTCCTGGTATGAAGTCCTCGTTAGGCTCAATCACTTCCCCTGGCATGGGGTCCTTGCAGACTTTCAATCTCGCCATTACCCTCCACCTTTCTCACAATGGGTTGCAGAGAAGTCTCTGGTCCAGCGCTCCTCCTCCCTTCCTCCTCTTCTGACTGTGGGGTCTGCATGGTCAATTCTAGCTTGTCCCACTCTTCCACTTCCTCTTCTGCTACAGATTTCCCTTAAATAGTGATGGCAGAGATGCCAGATTGGCCCAATTGGGATGGAGGTGGATCTGACCGAGGGCCAGGGGATGTTTCAAGAACTGCTTATGGGGGACAGCACTGCAGCCCTCTCCCCCTGTTCCCAAGCAAAAAGTGGCTCCACACAAACCCAACAAATACAAACTGACCACAATCTCCATTCCCTGTGCCTTTGTGCTACTGAGAGAGGAGGAGGCCAGGAAGAAGGGAGGAATGGAAGGAAAGTGTTTGAAAAGATCTGGTTGTGCTGCTTATTATCCTACTATGTTTTGCTTCTGAATTTGCATGGTTGCAGATTAAACTTTTTTTTTCCCCTCAATCCTTACCATTCTATGATTCCCAAATCATTTTGCCCATGCCCATAATTGGTGAGTGATCCCTCTCTTTCTTTAACTCAACTCAGAAGGCACTTGGCTATCTTTTGTCTTCCCCATCCCACTACAGACAGAAGAGGGAGTGACTTCATGGTGTTTTGCTCCCAGCTGGTCCTAAACCACAACAACTCCTTTTCAGAGAGAAGTCTAGGTGCAGCTGGATCCAGTCCTACTCCTAGACTCAGACAAGAACTCTAGTGTCAAGGATGATATACACACAATCATTCCCTTATATCACTTAGCTAAGATTTCAAAGTTTTGCATTTGTAAAAGTTCAGCAAGTTTGACATGAGCAATGACGAGTGAATATTTATACCCTTGTGGATGTTGATTACAGGTATATTGTGTTCTCTTCCAGGTGAAAGTAAACCTCTCTCTATCATCCTCCCTCAGGGGAACAGTAAAGAACATACCTCTCATTCATGTGTGTGCAGCTGCTTGTAAAATAATTGCTAAGTTTGCAAAGTTGAGTATAGCAGCTGTTAGCAAGGTGTGAGGTGTATTAGCAATTCAGGCAGTAATAATCAGTTGTTAAATGCCATTTATCAATGTGGGTTCTGGGGATAATTTGTCATTTCTCCAAATCTGCTAAGACTTCAGAAATTCTACTTCATTCTGTAACAGAAATTAGATACTGTGGCACGTCATCCATTTTTTAATCAGGGAGTGCAGGCTGTGAGAAGGACCCTCACTGCATATGGCCTCCTGATTTATGCTGGGGTTGGGGTCAATATTTGAGCTCAAGGACCACAGACTGCCATTTAGTAGGCATCAGTTTCATCCATTTAAATATTGAAATATTCATCAAGCCTTTCTTCCCTGGGAGAAGCCATAAAGGGACATTGACAATTTGACACACAACACTCTCTTGGTTCACACCAGTAATCGTAGTTCTTTGCCACACAGCTTCTCAGCATCTTGTGTTAGTAATGAAATTTGGGCTGCCCTCTCTACTGAAAAGTTCACTAATTGTCCTCAAGATCCAACTGCAATTAAAACCTTGAGGGCATCATTGCTTTTCAGATAGGCAGGCCCAATTGCCTTGATTTTTTAGCTTCAGGACCTCCAATTACTCCCTAAGGGAGAGGAAGGGGTTTTCTCCTTTTCTGGGAATTGACGCCTGAGGAGTTGAAATATATTCCTTCCTTTCACTGTTATTTACTTTCTGGAATGCTTCAACCAGACTCAAAATGATGCCAGTGGGCTCACTTTTAATTATGATTCTAGAAATGCCTAAGGCTAATGAATTTCTCCATAATTCCTTTCCTCATGCCTGTGATTATGTTTGCAGAATTTGAAATTTGTTAACCTTTTAGTTTCTGTTCCCTGTGTCCCAGATCTTACTTTACAATCTCCCTTGTGCTGCAGGTTTTGTTTTTCAGCATCTTTCTAGCCCATTTCACAGCTGTAGTTGAATATATCATGCGTTAACTCATCCCACTTAGGGAGTTCACTGTGAGCATTTTGAGTGTTGTCACCTAGTCCCTTGACTGTGTTAAGTGTCTTTCTTTATATTTCTGGATCTTCCTCGATCTTTCTTGAAAGCTAACTTAGAGACCTAATGAGGACTTTCCTCCACAGTGTCTGTTCCTCCAGTACCATAAGCTGATGACAGAAAGGTGTATATTTGTTGGGTTGGGTCCCAATAACCACTTACATCATCCTCATTCAGTCACTGCCACTTAGATATACTTACACAAGTATTTGTTTCACCTGGTTTTCTGCTGTATCTTTCTTTCAAATTTGTCAATTGCAATGAATCCCAGGGAATGGTTTATTTAGTATATTGTGGACAACCATCCAATGTCCCACAGGTCTTTGTTTTCACAATGGGTCTGGCTTCACATTTAGGAAGATTTGTGGAGATTAAAGGATCCTTTTCTTCCAGCTCGCTACCAGTGAGATCATGCCAGATATTTCTGTGCCAATACTCAGGGGATACTATAAACTTCCTAGCCTAATGTATGACGCTAGAGGGGCAGGGACTCTGTATAAACATCGTTTAGACCTTTTCTCCCAACTCCAGTCTTTCCTCTTTTTCTTCCTGTAATTGTTTTTGAGCTGTTCAATGTTTAAAGACAGCAATAATCCTGCTCCTTCCTATTTCTCTCCACTCTTTCTTGATATGCAGCTTCCAAACAGGAACCTACCATCTTTGCAAGTAACCCTCTTCCCCTTTACATCCTTTTTATGTCTCCTAATTGCCTTGAAGTAGTATTAAATAAATTCTCAATTATGACAGCTGTCATGAGCCCAGTCTTGTGAGAATCTGGGTCTCTGATTCACTCCATGCCTCCATAAATAATCAGTGATATTACTTGCCATCCTGCCAACTGTGACAATCTGTCCTGGATGAAGTCATGAAGCTCACTTGTCAGGGAGAAGCAACAATACACTTTATTGCCATGAAACAATAAGTTAACAATACTAAATGGTAAATATGACAGTGGTTGAACTAGATTCTATGGCAAGTTACACTTTTTTATTTTCTATATAGAGGGGGATAGGGTCAATCAAAACTGTAAGAGAGACTGTCCCACTGAATCATGATCTTCAGAAGGACCCCTTTGCTTTATAAACTCCTTCTCAGAGAGGAGTCTAGGTGCAGCTGGATCCAATCCTAGTCCCAGACTCAGTCAACAGCTAAATAAGTGTCAGTCAGCATGCTAAATGAGCAATCAGTCCTTTATATCACTTAGCTAAGATTTCAAAGTTTAGCTGGCTATTAGTCACTTACTAAGAATCTGTTGCAGCAAGGAATCTCTCAGCCTCGAAGAGTAACCTTGAGGGACATCCGTAATGAAGGAGAGATGCTGGTGTGCAACTCACTGTCATGCAGGAGAGCTGAATAGACCATGAGCTGTCTGTTATTTATGGAGTAAGATGCTGTTGTATTTACACACCAGGAAGAGGTCTGGGACACCTTTCCAGACAGCTCTTGACTATCATGTTGCCATCTGTTCCCCAATGTCCAGAGTAAGCTTGATGCCACCATCAGAACACTCGCTAGTGGTTATGGTTTAATCAAGGAGGTGGGGAGCACACTGTCACATCACCTAACAGACCCAACTACTTTCAGTGATACTACAGGTGGCCCATTAACTTTGTGAAGTAGTTATGTAATTAACACATTTCCTGAGGATGGCAAGAAAGAACGCTACTAATTGTATCAGCTCATTAAGTCTGTTTTAAAATAGGTGACATCAGACATTCTGAAAGAAAAAGTATGTTCTATCTATCCTATGGTCTTTTCTACTGCTGTAATTAGCCAGGGACCAAGGAGAACACTGACAACATTTTCATTCCCTAAGATAAGTCAATGAAAATTAATATCTTTTGCTCTGCTGTTCTCAGTTGAAAACAAAAATAAAAGAAAATTGAAGGGTATGCTGAAAAAAATGCAACTTTTAAAATGTTTCATATATGAGTCTAAGCTTGATGTCTGAATAATATAATATCTATAATTGAAAGTTTATAATTTAGATAAAGAGGTAGTCTGAAAAAAAGACTTCTGTGAACCTCAAAATGACTTATTAAAAGTAATGCAAGGACAACAGTGTGAAGGAAAACTGATCCTAGATAAGTTCAGAAATTTCAAAGGCTAGTGTAAAGAAGACAAGTTAATTGCAGTTAATCACAACAGTAAGTTTTAATAGCTTTTCTATTACAACATAACATAATTGCAGAGATGTCCTTTCCGCTGCCTGTGACCATATTCTGATTTGTGCTGATTCATAAGCTCTTGTGACTGCAGAGCAAATCGTGTATCTTACACTTCAACTGGAGTTTATCTTCTTTTGTTGCATTCAAGATACCCAAATCTTTAAATGGAATTCTGTAATTTACCTAATAAAGTCATAACTTAAATCATAAAAATGTTCCCAGGAATTTAGTAAAAATGCAAAATACATTTATTTGGTCCCTTAAAAAACCTTGTAAATCCTACAAAATTTTGGTTGTGGCTATAAATGAAAACGAAACAAAAATAACAAATATTAAATATAAGTAGCTAGAACACAGTAGGAAAAAAAATGTTGTTACCAGTTCTTTGAATTGAAGAGCAGATACAGAAAGTCACAATGGGCTGAACATTTTTTACAGATTTTTTTTTTCTCCACAATATGCAACAGAAGATTTCTTTTTACAGCATTTTTAAAGAATAATTGTCAAAATAAAAAATTTGGATGTTGATTTGATCTGTAACATCCCATTATATAGTTTTAAATCCATTAATTTCACATAGAATTTAATCTTTTCAGTATCTATATATATTTATAGTAGGCCAAAATACTATGTAATAGATATAGTAAATATTTTGCAGCATTTCATTATACATTTATTGCAAAATTTTCATTATTTTCTATTGCATATACTATAATGTGTTTAAATGAAAATGAGAATATAAACAATAATAAAATATTAAAAGTTCAATATCTTAAAAGACATTTCAATATCTCTATTTTTAAAAAATAGTGATAATAAAAAATATCTTTTTTGCTGATTAACAAAGTCCATGTTTTTATCTTTAACTTTGAGAGTTATTCCATTCTACTAATACCTCCTGATAATGAATGTCTTATGTTAACAACTGATTAATTTCAAAGTGTATAGCAGAAAAAAGAAGGGAAGGGAAGGGAAGGGAAGGGAAGGGAAGGGAAGGGAAGGGAAGGGAAGGGAAGGGAAGGGAAGGGAAGGGAAGGGAAGGGAAGGGAAGGGAAGGGAAGGGAAGAGAAGGGAAGGGAAGGGGAGTGCTTTCTGACAGTTGAAGAGAGAAATTTCCTGTAATATATAAACAAATATTTTCACATTTTAGATATTGATATGGCCAAACCCGTGAGTACACTGTCATGAAATTCTTCCACACTGTCAATTAGTATCCTTTTATTTGCACCAAATATTCACTGTTTCACAATTTATACATAACAAAAAAAAAATCTTTCTCTAATGTCTTGGGAATGTTTGACTATTCAAAGATACCTACTCTGCCTTTTGTTTTTTAAATTATATCCAGCCTACAGCAAGTTATAGAGAAAATACCTAGCATATCATTGCATAGATTAAACATAATTCATCCACTAATATCATTATATAACAGAGTCTTAGCCTTGGAGGAACGTTATAGCTTTCATCCAGTATTTCGGAATAGAATTCTATCTCCTATTTAAGGAGTCTAGAAGAGGCTCCATTTTAAGAAGTCCCTTCCTGCCTTCCCTCCTGCCTCCTTTCCTGCTTGCCTTTATTGTGTTTCAGATGAAGATGTTTCATCTGTGATTTTTTTTTAAATTTTTATACACAATAATTTAAACTGTGCTCTTCCAATGTAAATATACACAACACCTTTTTTTTTCATTGTAACTTTTTATTATTATTATTTCTGATGATCGTGAAACTGTGTAAGGCGTAGCATGCTCAGGATAGGATTGCAGTGCAGTATGATATGCTTTTAAGGACACTAGATGGGATTCTCATTTTTTCATTCACTTTTAAAGGTGATTCTATCTCACTTGAAATTTTACTTCATCGTGAGGATAGGAACTTAACTCAGTAGCTGTCTTCCCTTGAGGCATGCAATGAGAGTTTATAGCTTATTGGAGCATTGACTTGGTTGGCAGAGGACTTGATTTTTAAAAAACATCCTTGTATTTCTCTAAATATTTTTTAGTAATTAGAATCCTTACTTCCTATCTTGGAAAATATGTTCAAGATTTTAAACAGCAAAATGCAGAAGGCCATTGGAGAGAAGAGCCTGCCAAGGATGAAGATTGCGGAAATATAGAACTATAATGGCTTTTATTACCTCCGCACAAGGGCAATGGGAGGGCAGCAGTGCCCAGACATGTCATTCAGAAATAAAGGGAAACTCAGGAAGAATATATGGATAAAAAAAACCCCAGTACAGGATTTCTGTGACCAGTGGTGGTGAAGATAAGATACTAAAATTGTAGATAGACATTTGTACTGCTACAACTGGCTCAAATAATCCACAATAGAAGTTGTCAAGTATATAGATCACTCCTTTTCTTCAACAGCTATAATGATTTTAACCTTTTCGAAAAGCATCTTTAAAAGTTTTCATACTATCCCCCACTTCTCTGTCAGACTCAGAATAACATTATATATTCACCCATGTGTCCTTATAGAATACCGTTCTCTTCTAAAAAACTAAACTAAACAAAAGCAGATGGCCTTAGATATCAGCATGCGTTTAATTGCTTTGTTTTCTGATTCTTGTTTGCCCATTTTTCACTCCTCTTAAAATTGTGTCATTGTGCCAAATAACATAAGGAACTTGATATCTTTCTAAAGGGTTCAAGAAACTTAGCAATCTTTCTCAAATTTAGCCACAGAAAAAATATCTGCATTAGATCAATCCATTCCATCCTAAGAATGACGCCTTAAATAGGTGAGAGGAAATGTTATTTAGAAGATGGTTTCTCTGTCTGTTGATCTGGTATCAAACAATCAGAAGGCTTCTAGTCCAACCTCCTGTTTAAAGGGCAATCTGCTCCATTGCTTGACTGTACTCATGGAGACATCTTTATACACAATCTGAACCACCCGTTTCAGCTTTTGTTTATTGTCTCTTGTTGTTTCATTACACAGTCCCGTGAAAGACTAGCAAGCATCCTTGATAATGTTCCCATAGGCGCTGGGTGCCTGCTTTTAGTTCTGCCTGACGCTGTATTTTTTCCAGGCTGAACAAGCTCAGTTCTCTCAGTTTCCCCTCACAGGGCAAGTGTTCCTGGCCTTATCATCTTACTGGTCTTAGAGTTTGTATGAGGTCATTGATTTATTTCTTCTATTGAAAGGATGGGGAAGAAGTGGTTAATATCTACCAGAATATTCCAGTTGTGGGCAGAGACGAGTAAAGCAAAATAACTACTTCTCTTCATCTTCTTGTTTTGTTCCTGTTATAACAGTTCCAGTTGCTGTTAGATATCACCTCAGCTTGCTACTTGTCAGGATTCCCAGAGCCTCTTCAGAAAAATCTTTCCTTAGGCAGGACCAAACCAAAACCAGAGGCTGTGCTCCTGCAACCAATGGAGGGCAGTGGCAAGGCTGAGTGCCACCAGTAGCTCTGGGTAAGTGTACCCAGATGGGCAGGAGATCATGTGAGGAGGAGGCCATGGCACAGGCCATGCTGTAGAGCCTGCACGCCACAGAGCAGATCACACCAGAGAGTAGCTGCAGTCTTTGGGATGAACGCACGTCAGAGCAGCCCGTGCAGGGCTGCCGGGCCTGTGAAGGACCCGGTGCTGGAGCAGGGAGGATCGATGCAGAGCCTACCTGCCCTGAGGAGAGACAAACAACAGAAGCTACCAGGAAAAGACTGACTGAAACCCCCATTCCCTGCCCTGCTGAACTGTTCGGGGGGGAGGAGAAAAACACACAAGGATCAGGGCTCTGAGTCCAGGAAGAGGGGAGGAGTGGGGAGATGGTGGTCTTAAAGGACTGGTTGTGCTCTTCATCATTGTACCACTCTGTTTTGCTTTGTGTTCGTTATGTTATGGGGTTTTATGGTTATGTTTGAGTTGGTGGTGGATTATTTCTGTTTTCTTCTCCAAGTCAAACAGCCTCATCTATTTTGTCCTGGACCATAAGAGGCAATTAAGCCCTCCTTGCCCTTTGGCAATTCTCAAGTCTTGGTACTTGAGTCTAATCATGGTCAGTTGTCCCTCGATGGGCCTAAACCATGACAACCAGCAAATGAGAGAACTCAAGAAATTCTACAGTCAAGTATAAGGTCCAGCATCTGACTTAAGCTGATCCCCAATATCAATATAAACTCAGTGATGATTTCATTGAAAACAGCCAAGTAGAGAAGGACTTGTGGATTTTAGTGGATGAAAAACTGGACAAACTGGCAATGTGCAGTTGCAGGCCAGAAAGTCAGTTTTATCCTGTGCTGCATAAAAAGAAGCATGGCCATCAGATAGAGTGAGATGATTCTTCTCTACACTGCTTTTGTAAGACGTTATCTGAGGAACTCTATCCAAATCTGTGGTCCCAAGCACAAGAAAGACATATGTCTGTTAGAGGTCCAGAGGAAGGTCATAAACATGATCAGAGGGCTGGAACACCTCTCCTACAAAGAAAGGTTGTGGGAGTTGGTTTCATTCAGTCTGAAGAAGACAAAATTCTGGGGATACCTTACTGTGATCCTTCAACATATACAGAGTGATGCAGAGACACTTTTTATCAGGGTCTGTATTGACAGGACCAGGGTCAACAGTTTTAAATGGAAAGAGGGTAAATTTAGACTAGATACAAGGAAAATATTTTTTTCATTGAGGTTAGTGAGACATTGGAATATTTGCCCAGAGAAGTTGCAGATGCCCTTTCACTTGGAGTGTTAAAGATCAAGTTGGATATGTCTTTGTGTAACATGATCTAGTGAAAGATATCCCTGCCTATAGGAGTGGGGTTGTAACTAGATGATCTTCAAAAGCCTCTCCCAACAGAAACCATTCTATGATTATCAATGTCCAAGAGAGTCTGCAAAATTTAAGCCATAGTACCAGATGTTATTTTTACTATGTGTTGTGTGATGAAGTTGCTCTCTTTCTTTGTTTTGAATCTTCAAACTAGTGGTTTTATTTGATGCCTCCTGTTCTTTTATTTAATAGAAACAGCTTTGTCTGTTGACCTTAATATCCCGGATATTAAAAACTTCTATTATATCTCTCCACACTCTATACTTGTCTCTTTTCTAGACTAGTGGCTGTGATTATATCTCAACACTTCTTATGAACACTAAGCCATACTTTTGATCACCTGTGAGGTTTCTTTGTTTTCAGCTTCTATGATATCTTTTTTGAACTGAGATTCCAGAACTACATTGGATATTCGAGGTGCATTTACACTGTGAATTAATAGTTAGAGATAATGGTGTCTTATTCCTACTTAGACATCTACTCTGCTTACATTCTCAGCTGAAATCAAAGACATCAACATATTTTGCAAATCTTGCCTTGAAGTACTTAACTCTATGAAAGTTAGATTCTATAATGACAAAGTCAATTTTAAAAATAGAATGAAAACGTTAGGCAATTCTAAAAATGTTTGATAACAGTGCCTAGATGTCAGAAATGAAGTCTAGTACATTAACTTGCTTATTTGAGGAAATTCATGCACAGAGGATCAGAGTTGTCCATTTATAGTGTACTGTCAGAAATCAACTTACTGTCAAGACAGTAAGTGTGCCCTAGGTGTGAAACATTTCTTTCCACTTTCCAAGTAACCTGTTTCATGCAGAGGAATTCTTAATTCCCAGTGAAAGTATCCATACAAGGACTTATTGAAAAATAACATGTATACTGTAAATAAATGCTTGCTGAGAATTTGCCTCTTGGTATTGGCAGCCACTTTGATACCTGAGCAATATGGCAGACAAACAATAACAGCTCTTACTCATTCTAAACAGAATATCTGATACGGCACTATGGTCACAGGCTTCTGATCTGACAGTGTGGCATTTTCACAGAGTATTTCTGGTAACTTCTTCAAGGCCTTTTTAGCAAGTTCTTAACACCATACATGGGGTTTTTTGACAAATCTAGTGTAAGGTTTAACCTCAGTCTGGACATGTAGGTTCCAATGTAGTTAATCAGCAACTGAAGAAAAGAATCTGAGGGCCTAAGCTTTGTACTTAGATGCATGAATTTATATTGACTATGCTTAGTCATCCTCTTAATAATTTTGGTGAATGAAAGCTTTGTTCTCAAATATTGAACATGAATTGTGGACAATAATTTCAGACTATTGATTTTTCTTTTTTTTCTGCTTTAGAAAATTATTGCTATGTCAATAATAAAAACATTAACTAGAACGATCTCAAATTGTTCTTTAATAATTTATTGAAAACATTTCTTGAAATACTGAAAATATTTCTTAGCAAGTATAAGCACACCAATTTTAGGAACTCTAAGTTAATAAGTGAGTAAAAAGCTCCTAACAGTTCTACATTTCCTTTCATACAAAACACATTGTCTTAAAATGCACTTATTTTCATCTAGTTAATAATGTAGTTTTCCCAACAAATTTTTCCCAAAATTCTTAAAAGTGTTTAGAAATGCTTCCTGAATGAGACTGAATGCCACTATTTTGTCCTGGCTTTGTGAAATCTTTGAACCTTTCCGCAATCAGATTCATAAATCATGCAGTATATGAACTAAAATTAAAAACAATTTTGAAAAAAAAGTTAAAGAGATTAGTAGGCAAAATAACATCAATATTCACTGGAAAAAAAAGATTGTTATTTGGCATTATATGTTGGTTTCAGTTGAGTAAAACTTCTATTTCATCACTTCTGTACATCCATTTCATCACACTCCGCTTAATGCTAACACTCCAATAAATGACAAGGTTCATGGGAAACTCTGAAAAAAATCAAAGTTAAATTCATTCCTTTAGGATCTTAATCAAAACTTCCTATTTATTCCAAAAGGAAACATTTACATTTCATGCATTTTTAAGAAACATCTAAAGGTGGCTATTCCCTCTTTTCTACCAGTCTGCTAGAATGAGAGATGTTATTTCAATTCAGTCTTTTTCTAAATGAATGTAAACAATTTATTATATTAAAGTAACAACCAAGATGATATTTTATTATATTTGTTTGCCCTGTCTTCTTTTGACACTCTTACACCTTGAAAACCTGATCAACAGAAAAGTCCAAAATATAGCTGTGTCATATATTGGAAATATGTTTTATCCAGCAAGCTAAAGAATCAGCACCATGACTGTTTTTCTATTTCAATAACAGAGAAACTTTTAAAATAAAAAAAAATAAGACAAATGTAGCAAAGAGTACTAGAGAGAAGTAAAACAAACTCTCCTATGAATTATTAAGTCAAATGCTCTTCATGGAAATAGAAAAATTATTTGAACTCTTTCGATGCAGACATATAAGAGAAAGCCTATATTTATTTTCATGAATCCCAATATTTTCCCTTCCAATTGAAATAAATTGTGGATTCTAAAGAGATTTGCACACAGTTCTTGTGATGGCCAAGATAATTTTTTTGAGAATTTAAAACTCAAAAAAAAAGCTCTTAAAATATAATAGAGTCCTCTATTAGCAGTTAACCAAAATACTTGTAGGATGTTTTGAGTTAGCAGTTACTTCATCGAAATTGCTCACTAGCCTTGCACCAATCAGGCATGCCAAGCAATGCTGAATAAAACAAAGTCTGCACCCTAACCACATTTTTTTTTTTACACTTGTAGTTTCTTGTATTCCAACGTATATCATATTCTCTTCAATCAGGACTTGTACTTTCTTACCCATACTGATCATGTATATATTCAAATACTGTTGTTCTTAATTACAAAACATTTGAAATTATTATCTTTCAACATCTTGATGATCTTCCTTCCTTCCTTCCTTCCTTCCTTCCTTCCTTCCTTCCTTCCTTCCTTCCTTCCTTCCTTCCTTCCTTCCTTCCTTCCTTCCTTCCTTCCTTCCTTCCTTCCTTCCTTCCCTGTTTCATTCTCTTGCCACTCAGTGAGTAACTTTCCCATCCTCTCCCATCCAAATAACATCTTTCAAGGACTTTAGTTTTATCCACAAGTGACTAACCAGTTTAAGACCTACCAGTAATCATCAGTAGGTGATTCCTGTCCTCCTGCTAAATCCTTACCTTTGAACAACCAGCCTAGGAATGGAGAAGGGGATCAAGAACACAAAACATAAAATTTAGGCCTGCTGCTGCTCCTGTTGTATGTATCTGTAATAGTATTTTTTATTATGTCATTACCCAATGTACAAATTACAAAAAAGTGAAAACATTTTTTAAAATATTCTTATATCAAAGATATTTTAAAAATGTAAACACTGAAAGACTTTTATTTAAAAAAAAAAAAGTGACATGTTTTCTTAGTATTTGCTTTGTACCAGTAGCAAAAATTGTTTCAGTGGCAACCTTCTTTATTTTTTGAAGGAAATTCTTATTTTAGTGGTTTCAAATCAAAATTATATACCTCTGAAATACATTAGTTTGTTTCTTAACTGGAGTCAATACAGACACAATTAGATGAAAATAGTTAATAGCTAAATGATATCAGAATATTAATTAGGAGAGGTGTCACACTGAAATGCACTACTAAAATTCTTCTGTGCTCCACAGCCTGTCTATAGTTACACAAGTAATCTATAGAAATCTTTTTGTCATATTTCTTCTTGTATTCTTATAGACAATTCTAAGCATTGCTGACATCCTGCAGATGTTTTAAAATGTATGAACACTTGTTGAGAAAAAAAAAAAACCAGAAAAAAATGAATGTTTCAAAGACTGGAACTAAAAGCTTAAACTTACTAAGCTGAATAAATTAAAGAAAATCTGGGAAAAAATACATTCTTCTATCCATCAGTCTTGAACTGGAATTCCTCTTGGTAGTGACTCAACCTCATTGCTTCACACGGAATGACTTATTTCATTTTCATGATGATATCAGATTATTCTTTTTCATTTTCACATCTTTCAGTTGCACAAATGATGTACCAGAAGGTTTTTTTTCTATTACTTCGCAGGATACACAGCCACGTATACATAAAAATACATAAAGATTAGAGGATTTGAACCTAGAGTACCTTTCGACTACTCAATTGCAATTAATTTAACTAGACACTGGATGTCAGTGTTGTCATTTTACATTAAAAAAAAAACAATCCAAGGTGTAACCAGAAATAGGTTATAGAGGAAGCCTAATCGAATCATTCAAAACAGCTTAGAAACTGATTAACATTCTGTATCTTCATGGTAGGAAGTTGGTTTTAAAGATGCAGCTCTCCATAAAGGTTCCTATTACGAATAAACAAACAGATGTACAAACACTTAAAATAAATGGATATTTTAGGAATCTGTCACAGGGCTTTTACATGGTAATTAACATTCAACACTCTATTTAATCAGAATGATGAACAGTGCACAGTATGAGTTAAGGTATTTGCTTTATGGTTAATTTTGTAGCTGGGTTTCCAAAAAATGTCTTGATTTAACTCAATCCTAAAAACAACAAAATTAATCCCATGGCCTTAAAGGAGCTGTTTACTTTTAAAGCAGGATTTTCATTTTCAACAGGTTTTAAAAGGGATTTGGACAAAAGTAATAATGGAAAAATATTAATATAATTGCATAAATAAAAGTCTACTTACTAAACAGAACTGTCTATTGAAGCAAATTCACCTTTGAAGCAAATTCTACCGAAAACCAGATTTAAAGTACTGGACTTCACAGTCAGATACACATACAATCTCCTTAGAGGTCTGTCAGAAATACTAATTCACCTATGCTTCAAGCCATCTGCAGAATAAAAACTAGTATTAAATGGAATCTCAAAGAAACAGTACCCTATTTCACTAGCAATAGCTTTTGAGTTATCCTATTTCAAAACCAAATATCATTCAAGACAGCAGGTTAGAAAAAATGATTGCTTAGAAATCTTCGTATAAAGAATGAATGTCTATTACAGTACATGGAAATATAATTCTACTCTTCTCATTATAGATGCATTCAGATGGAAAATGGGTAACTCTATCCAAATATCTAAGTTTAACAGCTGAAAACAGTATGAAAAATGATTAAAAAAAAGTTCTTACTTGGACATCCAACAAAAAGAGCCTTGAGCATCCAAAATTACTATTGAACTGTGAAATTGAATTTTAGATAATTTATATATTAATGAAAATGTTTCAGAAGATGGTGACCTGCAACCAATAGAAAGCATAAAAATCACCTGTCAGACTGATATGGATGGGACAGAGCACACAGACCTCTTGAGTTTCTAAATAACATCTGAGAAATATCATAGGAAACATTAGGTATGTCAGAAGTTAAACATTTCAGTCAAGAAGGCTTCAGTAAGAGTTTATTATGGTATTTATAGAGAAAAAAAAAAAAAGTTTGATGAAGAGCAGTAGCAATCACTCTAAAGCTTTTATCACCCCAGAAATGCTGATTACCATCATATCTGCTCTCAGTCAAATGTAAGTAATGAGCTACACACATTTATCTCTTTAAACAACTAGATCAAGTGTTTTGGCAACATTGAGATTTATATAAAATATATTTCAGATACTTGACATTGAGTAGTGAAGGCAAAATCATGAAGGGACCCGCTATTCCTTTCTGAGACATCAAGGTATGAATCAACATATCTAGCACAAAAGATGGTCTCTGATCTGATATTTTGTCTCTGAAGAGGCTGTTGAATTGGGGTATCTAATAATGTTTCCTGAATATATTAGAAATGTTTAAATCTAAAGAACTTAGGGAAGTGAAGATGGACAAAAGAGACCAAAATAAATTTGGGCTTCCTGGAGGACCTGAAAAAAGAGATCAATTCCAGAAGACATCATGCTTCATATACAGAGAGTTCTCTCTCATAAATGATGAAGGCAAACCAAGATACAAGGTTTATGAGCTTTATGTATTAGACAAATTTCAACACTCTAGATAATGTATACAGGGGAAAACAGAGTTATATTTCAAATTTAACATTGATGTCAACAATTATAGTTTTTAGTTAAGCCTTTATTTGCATTTTAAATTAAATTGTCTATTTTTACTAGAAATAAATTTTTTTGTTGTTTTATTTAAAAATAACTAAACCATTGTAATCAGAAAGTAAGTGATGCACAGTAAGTTCCTCACTCAACAACCTATGAAGGATAGAAACTGGCATACTTAGACAACCTGGGTGGAATTCAGGTACCTAAATATGTGCATCTAGCACTACAGTTTTCTTCCTGGCCTCCAATTGTATTAAAAAAAAAATCAGAAGTATCCTGTATGTCTTTGACTGCATCTGCCAGCTCCCTGTTGATGTCTTGAATGCCTTAGCTCTTTAAGAAATGCTGTCTGAAGTGCTGAAAAGATGATTTTTTTCCCCTCAGCTTCACAAACTACATCTTGAGTGCCCTGAAGGTTAAAGGAATACAGAGCTATGCTGGCTGCTGAGAGATAGCTGCTATTTGCCTTGTTCTGGCTGCTGCTTTCAGGGTTAGTTAGAAGGCTCTTCTGAAGAAGGAGATGGTGGTCCCTCCTTAAGGGTCAGCTACATATGATAGAAGCTTTTTAAAAACATTATAGACAATACAAGAGGTCTCATAAAGAAGAAGCACAAGCTATCAGGACAGGAAACATAACTGAGTATGTAAGGTAGTAAAACAAAAGAAGAAAAAAGGAAAAACTATTCATATAGAGCCAATTATCTCTGGGTGGAGTCTGACACAATCAAAAAACTGCTGAATATTTCTAGACTGAGAGCAAGACTGAAAGCAAGTTTATAAAGCTGCTTTGGTGTTCTTTCAGTTAACATTAGAAATGTTGTGTGGCCAGATCAAGCTTAAAACTTTAAATCAGTCAAAGCACTGATTGGTTTTGTGTCTAAAAAAAAAGTGTTTGCTTTTTGGAGCATTTTTCATTTTACTAAAATCCTAACCTCACACTGTCATTGCTCTTACTGTTTCTATTTCTCTGTATGAATAAGAAATGTCTGTACCTGTGCACTGCTATGATGGAGTGAATCCACCAAATACTGTCTGTCTATGAATCATTATTAATAAGAATTTGTAGTAAAACCATCACAGCTACAATCACTGACATACCTCATTGAAGTATGATGATGCTCTCACAAATTACCTGACTGATAAAATAGAAGATATGCCAGATGAACCTAGGAGGGGTTAAAAAGGCCCAGGAGAAAATATGGTCAAAATACAAGGTAGTCTTAGGAAATTGAAGAAATAAACTTAAAATAGAAAATGATCTGATAAGAACAACTACAAGTTTCCTCACAGTAAGCAGGAGTAATTATCTGCACCAATACAGCACTGTCAAATTTGAGTAGAAGAGGTTATAGGGGATCACTGGCTAAACTTAGGATAAGCACTATGTCTGTTTACTATGTTTATGTACAGTACTATTGAAAATAAAAATAATCATACAAAAATAAAACCACAAAATGATTTGGAAGCCCTTATATTTTTTTTGCTGGCAGAATGAGCATGTGCCAGCAATGTGCCCTCATGGCTAAGAAGGCAAATGGCATCCTGGGGTGTATTAGAAGGGCTGTGGGCAGTAGGTCGAAAGAGGTTTTCCTTCCCCTCTACTCTGCCCTCATTAGACCACAGCTGGAATACTGTGTCCAGTTCTGGTCCCTTCATTTCAAGAAGGACAGGGAGCTGCTGGAGAGAGTTCAGTGCAGGGCCATCAAGATGACGGAGTGGAGCATGTCCTTTATGCTGAAAGACTGAGGGAAAGCTTGGAGAAGGGGAGACTGAGGGATGCCCTCTTTAATCTTTATAAATATGTAAAGGACTGGTGTCAGGAGGATGAAGCCAGGCTGTTCTCAGTGATGTTCAATGATAGGACAAGGGGCAATGGGTATAAGCTGGAACATAAGAAGTTCCAAAGAAATAAAAGGAAGAATTTCTTCACTGAGTGAGGGAGCACTGGCACAGGCTGCCCAGAAGGACTGTGGAGTCTCCCTTTCTGGGGACATTCAAAACCCACCTGGATGAGTTTCTGTGTGACCTACTCTAAGTGGTTCTGCTCTGTCAGTAAAGTTGGACTGGATGATCCTTTGAGGTCCCTTCCAGCCCTTTCTGTGATTCTCTGATTAAGCTCTATTATGAGTCTGATGCTCAGATACACACATACACAGTTGCATACTGAACAGAGAGTTCCTCACACACGATATTAGCTAGGAATGGAGTTTAAGCAGAAGGCAGGAGAGACTGAGCTGATTAGGCATAGGATATAGTCAGAGAAGAACACTGACCAATTTTTATTTTATGACACCTTTTTTATCCCTTTATCTCACTATTTTGTTGTACTTTTTTCCCTCAAAACATCTTTATCCCTCACTTTCCCCATTTTACTTCCTCCTCTAAACATTATTTAGAAAGTCTTGTATAATTAAAAAATGCTCTTCCCCTGCTTCCCACAATAATATGCCTCCCTAGGCAGTAACCACCTCCTCAGTCAAAAAGGTCACCCAGAGCATTTCTCCCCTCAGCTTATGATGAGTTGATGAGTGTTATGACATTGGTAACCCAGGCTATCCTGGGACAGCCCTGACAGGAGCCTGGATAGAGTATGCCTTCCTTTGAGTCCTTAATTTGCATTATCCACCCACCTTTTTGCCTCTGTTCTTCTCTGGGCTTGCAGAGATGGTTCTTTGATGGGCTGATGTCTCCTGAGGCCAGGGCAGATTGTTGTTTTTTCCCATACTCATCATGATTTCTCAGGGCTCCTTGTGATTGTGCAGAAAAAAATGGTTTTTTTTACCTAGTATCATTCCTTACCAGGAAATATATCCATCGAACAAGTCTGTTAGAAAAATAATAAATCATTTTTGTTAAAATCCTCTAGAATTTTTGTTTATTTTTTTTCTGTGGGAAGAATTCACATGAGAACTGTCAAATGAAAAAATAAACCAGAACAGGAAGAGAGCTATGCTGCCATGAAGGTATTGAGTAAAGATATGAGAGATACAAGTTTAAACATATTCTAGTTAGAAAATTAATGTGAATCTGTATTCTACATATCTGATACAGAAGTTGAAATTCAAGTTGTAGGTCTATATTTCATCTGTACTGGAAATTCTATCTCACTTTCAAGAAAACTTTCTGTGAACAATTGTGCTCCCTCAAAATATTATTTCTAGATAAGTGAGATCCATCACTAATTCTTAAAAACATATGTTTCTAAAGGTCAGGTTGTATATTTCTTCTTCTCTGAGAATCACATTCATTTTATTTCTTTTACAAAAATTATAAATCAAGCAAAAAATCTCTTTAAATGACTGAATGAATTTAGAATTTGGGGTACAGTAATTCTGTAGGATGACTCCCTTATATTGCTATGAATTATGCCAACCTTTGTGCTGATCTTTTCTGTTTTACATTTAGAACTCAATATCAAGATTTATGAGAAGACCAAGAATAGCTCTACATGCTCTGCAACCCTGAGATGATTGAGTTGCTCTCAATTTGCTCTGACAGCAAGATTACATGAGAAATGACAAATCAATAAAATTTGGGGTTTTTTTTCATATTTAACTACATGCTTTATTTCTTTTCTATGTTGGAACTGCCATCCTTACTTACATATGTTAACCCAAACAGTATTATCAAAAACCTTTATTGGAATAAGTTTTCATCTTTTCTCTACTGTACATGCTTGTGAATATTTTCTGAACTCTGAGTTGTTGTGGTTTTTTTTCCCATTTTTTAAAACGGAAGTAAAATAATGTAAGACCCCCAAAATTTGCATGTCTATACAGGCCTAAGTATTTGCATGAAGATTTCATGCAAATGACTAACGGTGTATTAAAAAAAACACTGCTAAAACAAACTGTCTCCAAAGGAATTTAAGAAACTAAAAATATATATTTTTCCTTCTGGATTGCATATCTCAAGACTCTTGTGCTTTGTCCTTTCAGGTCACTAAAAACTATTGTATTTGTTGATGTTCTCACTATTCACATCAAGACTTTTTGTCTTAAAATTACAGCAATATCTGCATTCATATTTGATCTATAACTTCAAGGGTCTACTGGTGACTGCTAGTCAGGTAAATAATTTATTATATGCATATACAACTGTATATATTTTTTATTTGTATCACAAAGTCCAAATTGATCAGTTGATGGCTTAGTGCCTCTGGATTTTCATATAATTCTTGCCAGCTAAAATGACAAAAAGATTAACAAAATAGAAATTGGCTGCTGTGTTTCATACAACTAGATGAAATATGAAAGCAGGCAGACCATGTCTATAGCTGAAGATGTTAATAGTAAAGTCCAGTTCAAAGAATCTGGTAGTTTCAGTGCTGCAATAGTTTGATGTGATGCTGGCAAGATGATAGGGTGATTGGCACACAATTTTACACTTGGTTTGGCACTCCTCATATTAGAACTTTTTTTCTTTAATATTCCAAGTTTTGGGCTGGGAAGCTGTGTTACATGTCATGCATTAGCAAATCCCCCATTTTGGAAGATTCCAGTGAAAAGAGCATTATGATGAATTGATAATGTCTCAAAATGAAATCTGTTCTGAACTATCGGTTTAATCTATTTATTTTCTGTTTTTGATAAGCCAAAGATTTGAATGGGAATTTGGCCATTCTATATATTATTACTGAAAAGTCTTAGTTTAAGTGAGGCAAGACTAGGATAAATCTGATGTGTTTTTTTAAGTACAAAACATAGATGATTGTGCCAGAAGATTGTATAGAGAGCATACTCAAAATAAAAATAAATTTAGTAACACCCTTGACTATGGAGCACGAAAATGTCCCCAAGGTGACACTGGCCTAAATCAGAAAAGCCAGACAACACAGCATCACATAAAGTCTTTCTGCTAATCAGTTTCTATAGAACCATCTCCTGTCTATCACCATTCAAAGTAAGATTAAGTTACTACCTAAATTAACCACAACAGATAAAAGAAAGTTTCCCCACACATTCTGGCACTTATGCCTAAAACCAGGAAAACAGAAAAAGGAAGAGAGAGAGAGAAAGTGAGAAAGAGAGAAAGAAAGAAAGAGAGAAAAAGTATCATTGTGTTTTGTTTTCTCTTCTGTCAAATATGACAGAAATTAGAGATTTAAAACAAAAAAAAATTCATCATTCTGTCTGGTGCAAATTGAAAGTCAAGTAAAGAAGCAGCTGCCCATCTCATTCACACCTGTAGAGCAGAGAAACAGGAAGAGAAATGAAAGGTACTTGCAACTGAAATGCTGTGTTGAAAACACATCTGTCCTACCTCTCTGTAGACTGACAGATCTAACACATCAATGGTTTCTTCTTTTACTGGTTTTGCACATGCTGCACCAAAGTAACATGTTGTAAGGACTTTGTTACTACTTTAACAAGCCTCACGTCTAAACATTATAGAATTGTTTTTCATGCTATTACAAAAAAAAAAAAAAAAAAGTTTTCTTCTGTTGGACTCTAGAGTGAAGAAAAAAAAAAAAGGCAGCATGGCCAACAAAATAAACAAAGGCCTAGTTTTCCAATTAACCCATGCTGGTCTTCACATCATTGCCCTCTATTTAAGAAGAGAGAAGGACTCATACAGCAGCCTGTGAACCATATTCTGATTAGAGAATAGCTCAGTCTGCTTAATGGGTCAAAAACATAGAAGAGATATCAAAGTTTTCTAATTGCAGTTAAAAAAAAAAAAAACAGTTACCAAACTACTGCTGCACTTATAACCACTGCACAGCAACAATCAGATTCTCTTTTAATTAATGTTATTTACTTCTGATTTGCAAAAGGGCATTCTGTGCTGTATGTTAAATTCATGTGCTCAGTTTGAATTTCCTGCTGTAGTAACAGATTCAAAGATAGAAATTTCACCATGTAATGTAGAAAAAAAGAAATATTTTTGCTGTTTTTTTTTAAAAAGATGACTACCACAATGCCTTTGATATCAGAACACACGATAGGAAGAGGAGAAGAAAAAATATCTGGTTTTCATTTTCATCACATTTTTAAAGCAAATTAAGCTTATCGAGTTTCACTTACAGGATCATTTAAAAACAACTTATGTATGAATTTTCAGTAAAAGAGGTCCTACATTCTCTGCTTCTCACTTCTGCCCTTGTTTGTCTTATTCTGGAACTAGAGTTTGTGTAGAATATATGTAGAGAATTAATGAAGACCTGAACATGAGATTTGAGAGGAAAACTGAGGTGGCATAATGGGGACAGGTTATTGCAAGAAGATTGGAAGATGGAAGTCAGACAATTAAAAAGGACATAAAAGAAGATAAAGTTTACTTGAGAAACTTTAGAAGACCGGGTCTGAAGGGAAAAGAAAAGTAACAGGCAGATGAAGATAGGGTAGGAAAAAAGATATCTGGCTGTAACCAGGTTTCAGGTGAAGAACTGGCATTGATCAAAGAGGAGGTCCTATGAGATTTAATTGGAATCGAACAATGAATTCATCAAGTAGTGCCATCCATTGGTCACTGTTTATGACTGACAGTGTAATTAGAAACAAAATAAAACCAGATAGATAAAACGACTAGAGAGCTGTGAAGAGGTAGGACTGAAACTGAAAGAGCAAGGAGGAAAAGAAGAAAAACCCTTTGTCAAAGTTGAGGAATAAGAGAGAGGGCAGATGATAATAAGGCATACAGGAAAAGGAGATCAGGATAAAAAAATCTGTCTGCAGTTGGAACCTGTCCATATAAACTAAACAGAGTCAAGGCAGATTTGCGTGCTGCTCCACATTTATTCATTCTGTTTAATTTTTTAGCATACTTTCTGACACAGTATTGCATGCTATGCTCCTGGATAAGTTTGGGAAAATAGTACAAACTTTTAATTCCTTCCAACAGCTAGGAGGAAAAAAACTACCCTGTCTGCAACAGAGTTTAGCTATACAAACATAGCATATGGTCTACTATTCACTCTGAAAACCAGAAGATCAGTTCCTGTCTAGCTGTAGTCACTAGCTGAGAATAAGATAACCAGGACAAGGTACAGAAGAAAACAGGAAGAAAATTGCCAAGAAAAATATTTTACACACAAAAAAAATACATCAAAACAGATGGATGGAGGAGCTGTAAGGGTTAAAAAAAGGCATTGCAGCATATATTTGTCTGTAGGACTTCATAGAATCATAGAATCTTTTCAGCTGGAAGAGACCTTTAAGATCACAGAGTGCAACCTTTGTTCCAGCCCTATCAACCACTAGAACATTTCCTTAAGTGCAACGTCACCTCAATGTCCTTCTTGTCGATAGGAGCCCAAAAATCTCATTTCTTATTGCCATGTGAATATGACTCTGAAAGAGGCAGAAGCCATCCAAAAGAGGAAATGAGACCTATTGTTTACTATGGTGGATTGTTTCCTGTGGGATTAAATTCTATGTCTATATTTCCCCAACAGATCATACATGGTATCAATAAACCTACATAATGTAAACTTTTTGTAGTTGGTCAGCAACTGCGTGGTTTTTCATTTTCAAGGTATCTGATTCTGGATTCTGACCAGTGCAAGAGTTGAGAACTCAAGAGATGCATCCCAAATCAGTGTAAGTTGTGCTTAGGGTATGTAAAGTGCTTCCATAAACCTAGCTCATTTAAGAATCAGGTGCTTATATTTCTCAATTTGAGCACATAAATTCCATGTGGACTTCAGACAAGAATTTTATCATGCTTTTATTGTCTATCTATAACAACGTTCTTTACTGTGAAATACATGACTATTTCTTAAGAACTCAGATACTATAAAGATAAACAACAACAATAACAAAAAGATAAAATTAATAATTCTGTTTTCAGAGCAGTTCTTGTACTGTGCTTTAAACGTGGGATAGAAAATATTCAACACACTATACTGCTGTTGAGTAAGTGAGCATTATTCATTCTGTATGTTGAATACAAATCCCATAGAAAAATATTATATTGCTGTGCAATGAAAAGCCATTTCTTAAGCATATGGACAGTGCAGTTTAACTAAAGTTGCAAAAGCATCCATATCCATGGCATTTTGTGAAGCCTGAGCTTTTGACTTTTAAAGCTTAAAATAATATTCACAGTATGTGTGTACACACATACTCTCTCTACCACACACATATTTGCATGCATATATAAAAAGGAAACATATCACCACCAGAAACAGACGTTAAACAAGAAATTTTTTTTTCCTAGAATTTAGTTTTTAAATAATAAACTTCTATGATCAAATAACTGTACCTTACACTTAATCTATTTGGTTTTCTTATCTGGTATTTCAGAAAATCTAGCTTAGAAGGCCAGTCTCTGGTAGAGTGAATGTCCTATAATGCAGAATTTTCCCAAAGCCAGAAGTCAAAGAGAAAAAATGTCATGTCCAAGAGCTCATTAAGCAATGAGGTTTTCAATGAAATATCTATTCATAATGTTTCAATCCTAAGGCTTTTAGGTCTCTTAGCAGTAAAAAATCTCTGAGTTTATATGGGAAGATGATATTTGGTATCCCTGAGGTGTTACAAACCTTGTTTGAAGTCAAAGAACTGCTTAGATGAAAAAAAACCCCTCTTGTTTTCTGGAATTACAGATCTATGTATACCATTTTGTAAATCTAGTTAGAGCTATAGAGTCTTAGTGAGCATCAAGTACCTTTTGAATGCATCTGGTCACTGCCTCTCCGAACATCATGGAGCTGAACATTAAACTCATTCATTAAAGTAATCTTTAGGTAGTTATTTAGATAATGTAGTATGTTGTCAGTTTTTTCAACTTAACAGAGACTCGGTAAACCAATAATGGCAATACAAATCTATCTACAACAGTAAGGAGTGCTTCTGCTGCAGTAAAGTGCTTGAGTTAACAATTTAATTATAATGGAATGATCACATTATTACAATGGTTAGTCAGCATACAGTGAGTTTTAGTAGTATTAGGTAATGCATTGTAATCTTTCATGATGCCAATCAAGAGATAAACAGTGCTTTGGAGAAAAAGATTCTTGCCCAAATATAACCTTTAGTAAAATGACTAAATAGTATTACTTGCAGTTGTTTGGGGAATTATTGGTATGCTGAGCAACAGACTTAACATGCTTTACACCTGATGAATTATGTTGCTAAAACTCAGCAAGCATAATAAAAATATTCTAGTAATATTATGAATATAACAGGAGACAGATAGTAAACTGAAAAAAAAACACTGGAAAACAGAGAAAGGAAGCCGTGCTAACATTTTTCAAGTACATACACTGGGGAAATCTGTATTATTTAAGAAATACAGAAGAAGCTGTGTCTTCAAGACCACTGTCTGAACTAATATTTTTCATTTTTGACCTAATTTCTCATGCAGTTCTCCAGTTTTTCCTCTGCTGAATCATATCCCTGCAGCTACCATTCAAAGAGAAAAAAATATTCCTTAAGCTAACATAGCTGCTGATGCCTGATTGCTTGTTGAGTTTGTGCAGTGTGGGTTATCAATGTGGTAGCCTCTGCTAAACTAAGTGCCTCAGAAACACCTTCACTTTCAGTCAATTAAAAAGAGCATCTCTACACTGTCATTTATTTAGTTTCCTTGTCTTCTGTTGTTTATCAAACATATCTCTTGTGACCTGGCTGTAGTTTGCATAGGTTTTTAACTTTTCTCTTTCATATTTACACTTACATCTGTTAAGTTCATGCAATTTCCTTTCTCCATTTTTTGGCTTCTTTGTTCTTCTTTTTCTGAAATAATTAAACTCACCAAGTCATTCTATTGTTTCCCCTCCTAAACTGGACAGGGGAGAGAGAAATATAACAAGAGGTTTGTGAGTCGAGATAAGGACAGGGAGAACACTCAGCAGTTAGCTTCATGGGCAAAATAGACTCAACCTGGGGAGAAATGGTTTGATTTTTAAGGAACAATCAGAACAGACCAGGGAAATGAGAAATAAAATTGAATCTTAAAAACACCTCCCAGCACCGCTGCCTCTTCCCAGGACTCTGCTTTCTGCCCCCTCAGTGGCACAGAGGATGGAGGTTACAGTCAGTTCATTACAGATGGACTTTGCTGCTGCATCTTCTCATACTCCCAGACAAGCCCCATGTTTGGCATCAAAAAGCTGTGGTGGTTTGACCTCTACTGGATGTCAGGTGCCCACCACACCACTCTAATACTCTCCCCTCAGTAAGCCAGGGAGCGGATTAAATAAGACAGAAGCCTCAAGGGTTGAGATAAAAACAATTTAGTAAAGAAACAACATAGCCACGCACTTGAGAAGCAAAAATAAGCAAAGAAAATAAAGCTGTTACTTTCTACTTCCAATCAGCAGAGATGCCCAGATGCTTCCCAAGAAGCAGGACTTCGGTATGCATAATGATTACTTTGGAAGTCAAAAGAGAATCACAAAAACTTTTCCCTTCCTGCTCCTCTCATTGAATTTTTATTGCCTAGCTGACATCACATGGTATGGTCAGCCTGGGTCAGCTGTCCTGGCTGTGGCCCCTCCCAGGATCCTGCCTACCCACAGCTACCAGTGGAGGTTTGGGAACAAAGGACCACAATCAGCCAGAAATATCAAGAGCCTTTGGAACTCCCTAAGTACAGGGAAGGCTCACTTATCACTGGTGCCAGGCAAAACAGACGAGACTATTCAATTTGTGAAAGAAAATAAAAACTAATTAAATCCACGAGCAACCAAAACCATAACAAACAGAAAACAACACAGAATGGTACAAAGATGAAGAGCACAACCAGCCCTTTAAGACCACCTTCCTCCTACCCCTTCCCTCTTCCTAGTCTCAGGCACCTGATCCTGGTGTCTCTACCTCCTGCCCTACTGAACAGATCAAGGGGGCAAGGAATGGGGGTTTCAGTCAGTCCTGTTCTGATGGCTCCTGCCATTTGTCTCTCCTCAAGGCAGATGACCTCCTTGCCTGTCCTCCCTGCTCCAGCATCGTGTCCCTCACAGGCCAGGCAGCCCCCGACGTGTTCATCCTGAGGGCTGCAGCTCCACTCCGTCTCTCATGTGGGTCTATGGGAGCCGGCAGGCTTTCCAGCATGACCTGTGCCATGGCCCCCTCCTCACACAGTCTCCTGCCCATCTGGACACACTCACCCAGAGCTGCTGATGGCTCTCAGTCCCACTGTTGCCTCTGTGGGTCACAAGGGGACAGCTGCTCTCTCGACACAGGCTGCAGGGCAGTCTTGGACCTTGCACTCCTCCTCCCTTTCTCCTTCTCTGACTGGGGGTTCTACATGGTCACCTCCCTCTTGTACCACTCTTCCACCTTCTCTCCTGCTGCAGATTTCCATTCTTAAATAATGGCAGAGGTGCCAGATTGACCTGGTCAGGCTAGAGGAGGATCCACCTCAGAGCCAGGGGGGAAGGTTTAGAGGAATGGTGAGTGGGACCAGCACTGCAGCTTACTCCCTCTGTTACCAAGTAAAAATGGCTGCACAAAAACCCATGACAGCATGCAATTTTAAAAATGAAACAATAACCAGATCACTTGGGCTACTAGTATTTTGAAAACAAATCCAGTAATTATTGGTAATTCATCATTCTTTTAATGACTGTATTCACATACTGCTTTTCAACTGACATGCTTCACTTTGATTTCAAATATGCATGTAAATTAGCAAGGAACAGTGCACTGGTGAGATTCAGTCTCTATCAAAAGCCCTTTCTATGCTTGTCTAAACCAGTGATTCAAAGACTGATGAAGTGATGAAATAACAGTTTGAGATATCATTGAACTTTGGGTCAGTCACCACAGAGACTAAGTGAACAATAGTGCATTTTCCACAGAAGCTGGAATAAGAACCTTGAAAATTATTTATATAGCTGTGTTCTAAATATATTCAGAAATTAGTGGATTGATTTTCAGAAGTGGAGAATAATAGAAACATTTTGATAAAGAATCTATCACATGTCTCATATACATGTTCAGCTTACATTACTCATAGAACATATTATTTGAAATAGTTTGTACAATTCTTGGAATTAATTATGGACAAATACAAAAGTTATTTGACCAGCAGCATAAAATGGGAGAAGCACATACATATGTATTTCTCAAATGTTTCAAAAGAAAAATACATAGTAAATTATTTTTAAAATATGACAGAACTTGATTCAAACCCAAACTGCTAATCTCCAAAAAGTGGCAACATGCAAACAGGAATAAATGTGATTTATAAAATAGTGGAAATTTTAATACCACAATCAGATTATTTTGCTTACTCTGGGTATTTTAAATCCTCACTCAAAGTCTAAACAAATATATGTTTGTTTTTTTTTTTTAACATAAGGCAATATGTATATCAATACAGGCAGAATAACATCTTTTCTCTGCCTGTAAGGAGATGTCAGCCATGAGTCATATCTGGGCCAGAAGTCATGTGACTACACTGCTGTGATTGAGCTACTTTTTCAGACTCCTTTGTCAACTAATGCAGAGGAAATGAAACTGATAACAACAGTAATGTTTCATATTGGTTTTGTCAAACAGATCTTGGAGATGATTCATTTCTCTGTAATTGATCCAGAGTTCAAAATTTTTCTTGAGAGTTATAGTTCAGATGCCTATTAACCCATAATGTTCTCTTAGGACTGATTCACAAGTTAAACCAAGATGCTTATCAGAGACAATATTACATGTCATCCACTATGTCATGACCTGTTCAAGGATCTCAGGTCATTGATGAGGATGGGAGACTGAATCAGAATTCTGATAAATTAATGTGACATCATAAGAAAACAAGATTCTTGTTAAGAAAAAGTGAAAATATATTTATTCTGTAAATAATATTCATCTCCTTTCCATGAAGTCAAAGTTTATCAGATATATTCTATTTTTAAAGCACGGCATAATTATTGTTATTAGCAATGACTACAAGATAATTTTTCTGTATGGAATGTGTCACATAGTGACAGGAACTGTATTGTTCTAGTATTGTCCTGGTATTGCACATTTAATTTTGCACCTAAGGAGGCTGAACAAATATTTATGGAGCTTCTTATCTGACAATGCCAATATTGGATTAAATAATACAATGTTAGCTTTGTAAAACTAAAATTATAGAATTGATCTTTGAAATAATTTTTAAGTACAGTATCTCCACTTGGAGTACAATTTTTAGTTGCCATCAGCTTTTCCAGAAAGACAAGAACATTTCAGATTTTTCTCTTATATCCAGATGAATCAGTGAATTTTACCCTGGAAAAAATGCCCATGAAAATAGCAAAGCAGCTACAAAATATGAATGTCTTAAGAATCTTCCAGTAGTGTAATGATAAGACCAAATACTTCCATTTGTCTCAGTGTTTGCTTGTGAATTCTGGAGTCGGATGCTATGTGCACCAGGTTCTTTCACTGCAAAAATAATAAAAATGGTTAGTGTTGTATAGTATTATGTTACCAGTTGTGAGTCTGTCTTTCTACTAAAAATTAAGCTTAATTCTGCCAGTGCATAAGCAACATCTTTGTCCCAGTTCCAAAATGTGCTGACATCTGAAATTTACATGAGGAAACCAGTCATGCTTTAGATGGATTTAACTGCCTGATCAGATGTCAAAAGCAGAATAGCAGAAGCCCAGCCTTACCTCAGCTGGTGCAGCTGGCATTCCGACTTCCACCATCCTCAGGGTATACCATCTATCTGGCACAAATGATATCACCCATATTCTGAAGTTTGCTTCTAGGTTGAAACATAAAGGATGCAATATTCTTATTTTACATGATTTAATTTTTTAAATAACAGTCCGATAGCAGCATGTAGAGACCCATAGCCTTTTTTCTTGCAGTCTCTTATCTGTGCTTTTATGTTATATCACAGGCACAGCACTGCTGGTGTCTCCACCTCAGCCTTCTTTTTAACTGCCACCACTGAATACTTCAACCTTGAAAACCTGATGACCTATCCACTCTCTCTGCTTTTTCTGAAACTCTAGACAGGAGTTTGGCGAAACTAGAGAAAAACTAAGAGCACAGTACAGCCCAAGGTCAGTGTGGCCCTAATGCATGTCATTAATGTCATTCAAAAGAAATTGTGACTTCAACAAGAAGAGAAGCACATATGACTTCTAGTGAAACACAGAGATGATATTTTGATAAGTGGTACGATAAGGAACCACTCTTTTAATCCAGTTTCCTTGGTGTCTCAGGTTTTGTGAGCATGTGTAAGCATGAACCTATGTATTTAAGTAAGTAAAAATGTGCACTGAAAGCACATCATGGTAGTAATTGTAAAGCCTTGTTAGCATACTCCACATTCTCTCAATGGCCAGAACATTTTAATTTAAATTCTCATTTACAAAATCACAAAGTCAGCTGGTTTTACAAAGTTAATGTGAAAAGGCAACTTCTTAAAATTACTTTTTAATGTTCTATACTGACATGGTCTAGTCATATGGGGCAGTTGGGTACTGTTTGTCACTTGCTTCACTTTCAGCACAACACGGTGACAGCAAATCTGTGCATCTTTGCAGTTAAATAAGATGTCTTTTCATTTTCTACATAATGACTAGGTATATTTATTAAGTTTTCATTTCACCGCATCATAATAAGCTTCCTAAATACATAATCAAGATAAAGTTACCTTAACAACCTTGCCATTTCAATTTTTCACACATTTCCATTGTGTCTGTCTTGTATCTTAGGGAAATTTCAACTCATTAGCTGACTGCCATAAGCTATTAGTCTGTAACATTGCTCAGTCTTTTAAAAAAAGTATAAAATAGAATT